>JAKMWV010000315.1:0-64084 GCA_025330015.1 Colletotrichum sp. SAR 10_77
CTGACTTGACTTGACTAGCCTAGTATTAGTCAATAGGTTAACTTGACTAGCCTAGTCCTAGTCAACCTATTGACTTGACTTGACTTGACTAAATCCCAACCCTGGGTATAAGTTAAGGTGCTTATATAGTGTTTCTAGAATTATGCTTATGTATAGGGTGAATTTTGCTATAGTCTTTTTGCGGGGGGGCTGCGTTATAACTATAAACTTAATATAATATTATAACTAAAATACTTCTTTATTAAACCTAAATATTTACTTTCTTCTCTTACTTTAGTAAGAAGTTCTATTTTTCTTTATTAAAATAATACTATTTAAATAAAATAGTAAAGAACTATATATTTAAAATATCTTATTACTCTTATTTATTACTTTAGTTTTTTAAAGTTTTAAGGTATTTTTATTTATACTAAAGTTATAATTTATTCCTTAATATTAGTTAATATTAAAATATCTATTTTAAAGCTTAATAGTTAAACTAATAAGAATCTTAAGAATAACCTAGCTTCTAATAAAGAAAAACTTTTATTAATAAATAGTTTAAAGATAATATTTAGATATATAAAATATTCCTCTATTATATTAAATATAATAATAATATTATTAATAAAGGTATTTATATAATTTTTATAAAAGTAAAATAGATTATCTATATACTATTAGATATATATAAATAAGTTATAAAAACTTATAAAAGCTATTTTTATTTTTTTTTATTTTTTATAACTAATACTTATAAAGTATTTATAATAAGGTTTATAAACTAAAAAGTAATAAAAAAATAATCTTCTATTTATTATTAAAATAAATTTCTTATTATATAACTTTTAAATAACCTCTAATTATAATAATATAAAATATATATCTAATATTATAACTTTATTGAGAGTATAAAAGTTAATAACTATTTAACCTTTATATTTACTATTAATAATATATTATATTATAAAAATAGAAGCTCTAAAAAGTATTAGCTATATAATAAACTCTACTCTTCTTTTAATATAGAGAATATCTATTACTTTATTAACTATTTTTTAATTTTTAATTTTAATAAAATAAGGTTTTTAATTAATATTATAATTTTACTATTTATTAATAAAGTTAATATATATATAATCTATTAGGTTTATTTTAATAGTTCTTTAGTTTTTCTAAATAATAAAATATTTAACTATAATAGTTTTAAGTTTAATTACTAAGTTTTTATTCTTATTAAATATATAAACTCTTTTAGATATTTAAATAATATTAGCTATTAAGTTTTATTTTAGCTTAATTTTACTATTATTAAATAAATAGCGTCTTAAGGGGTGAATTTTAAGGAAATTAAAAGTATTAATTCTTAGGAAAAAGAGGAGGGAAATTCTAGCTCCTTAAATACTTTTTAGGAGGCGGATTTCCCCACTTTTAATCCGTTTTACTAAGCTAGTTAGTAAGCTAAACTATAACTATTAATAGTAATTATACTAAAAATAGATTATTATTTATTTCTAATTATTATTAAAAATAAATAATATACTATTTTTAGTATAATTAGAGTTTTATAAAAACCTTAAATATAGATTTAAATATAATATTAATTATTTATTATTTATTAGATAATAATAGTATATTACTTTACTAAAGCTTATAAAATATATAATATTATATTTTATAGTTTTATGTAGCTATATTAGATATCTTATAAAATATATACTTAATATATATAATTTTTATAGAATTTAGATTTTAATATTTAAGAAAGTAATTATTTTATAAAATATTACTTTTAATAAGAGTAAGTTCTTTTTAAAAAAGGATACTAAAAAAGGATTAAAACTAATAGTTATAAGAGCTATAATTAAAGAGATAGAGGAATTATTTTTAGTTTCTAATATATTTATAAACTTTAATATTCTAAGTAAAAATAATTTTATAATTAATAAAGGAATTATAGTATAATAATTATTATAAAGTATAAAAAATAAAAAAATTATATTTAAAATAGCTTAATATAGTTTTTTTACTCCTAAGTAATCTTTAGAACTTATTAGTTAGATGTTTAGAAATAGTCCTCTTAAATAAACTTTAGAGTTTTTAAATAATAAAAGTTTTAAAAGTAATATTATTATTAATATTTTAAAATTTTAATAGAATTTAAAATTAACTAATTAAATAAAGTTTTTATTAAAAAATATAAAAAAACTTTAAATTAATAAATATAAATAGTTTTTATAAGAATTTATTTCTTTTTAAAGATTAATTTAACTTTAGAGATATATAAAAAAGAATTTTTAGACTAAAAAAAAAGTATTTATATATAAAGAAGATTTATATTTAAACTTATTTTTATAAAAAAAGTAGTTTTTAAAATAAACTTAAAAGTATTTTTATTATTTATATTAATAATATTATTAATATAAAAAATAAAAACTTAATATTTAATAAGTAAGAATAAAATAACTTCTTTATACCTTTTATATTAAAAAAATAAAAAACTATTAAAAAAAAAAAATATTTTATTATATATTCTATAGAATAATAAAAACTAAATTAAATAAACTTTTAAGAAATAATATCTATAAAAGATTAATTTTAAAGTTTCTTTTTAATCTCTTATTATAATTTAATAAGATATATTATATATAGTTATTATTACTTTTAAAAACTTAAAAAGAGATTAAGAAGCTTCTTAAGTAGTTTTAAAAATTATTTATTATTATATATTATAAAAAGTTTAAAAAGATTATTAACTTTAAAATATAGAAGATTTTAAACTACTTAAAAATATATTTAAAACTTCTCTTTTTAAAATAAGTTTTTATTTATAAGTTAAATATAAATAGATATTTTATTAATATAAAAACTTAAATTATTATAAGAGGAGATTTTTAATTAAGAAATCTTAAGAATATTTATATTATAATTCTTATTTTTTAAACTTTTTAAGTTATAATAATAATTATTATATAATTTAATTATAAAATATATTAATATAATATTATTAATATATTTTTGAAAATAAAAATACTAAAAAGAGGAAATTTAGTTATTTATAAAATATTATAAAATATTAAAAAACTTATAAAGTATTTAAATTTTTTTATTAGATATATTATTAAACTAAATAAAACTTTATATAAATTTTAAAATATATTATTTTTATAATATAAAGAATTTAGTTTTATTTTTAAAAAATTTAGTTTATAAAATTTTAAAAAGAACTTCTATTTTTTTTAAAACTTTAATTTAAAAGTTATATTTATATTTTATATTAATAATATTTTTATTTTATTTTATAAAAATATAAAAATAAAGCTTATAAGATTATTAATAAGATTATTAATAAGATTAAAAAAGAGTATAAAATTAAAAAATAAAGAAATATTAAATAATATTTAGGAATAAAAATTATAAAAAACTAAAAAATTTAAAAAAACTTTTTAGTTATAACTTATATATTAAAAAAGTTATTTAGAAATTTAATTTATAAAATATTACTTATTTATTAACTTCTCTTTTTTAAATAAAACTTAAGAAAAATAAAAAATAAATAATATTATAAGAAGTAAAAACTTTTTTAAAAAATAGTTAAGTTAATTCTCTATATAGCTATATTTATAAAAATAAATATTATATTTACTATAATATTTTTATTTTAGTTTTTAATAAATTTATTTTAAAAATATTTAGTTATTATAAGATATATTATATAATATTTATATATAACTTAATATTTTATAATTTACTTTAATATCTTAAGAAATAAGCTTATAAATATTTAGATCTTATTTATAACTATAAATATTTTATTTATAAATAATAAAATAATATATTAATTTTTATAAAAATATTTTATAATATTATTTAGAGGATTAATTTAATAAAAAGTAACTAAATAAATAATAGTTATAATATTAACTACTAAAATAGAACTCTTAAACTTAATAGAAATAGTAAAAAAAATAGTAGTTTTTTAGAAACTATTTAAAGATATTAAACTTAAACTTAATAATATATAGAATATTTATTATAATAACTAATAAATAATTAAACTTATTATAAATAAAAGAGAGAGAATAAATATTTATTTAAAATATATTAATATCTATAATATATAGTTAAAATAGAAATATTAAAAAAAAAGCTTCTAAGTAATTTATATATTAATAAATAAAATACTTATAAATAGATTTATAAAAAATCTCTTATAAATAAAGTTTAAATATTTCTATTTCTTTTTAAATCTTATAGATATAATATATATAATTATAATATATTTATAAAGATTATAAAATAAAATAACATTTCTCTTATTATATATAAAACTTAAAAGAAAACTATTTATAAACTTAAAAAGTCTCTTATAAAACTAAAAACTTTATAGAACTTTAAGCTAAATAAATTATTTATTAAATATTAAAATTATTATAAAGATTAATATACTTAAGAGCTTAATATAAATTACTAAGCTTATAAATAATATAAAAATAATTTATATTATAAAACTATTTAATATTAAAGAAATTCTCTAAATCTTTAACTATAAAAATATATTTATAAATAGAAATCTTATTATTTCCTAATAATACCTTAATTGTATTATAAATATTTAAAAGGTTTTTTTTAAAATAGTTATAATAATTAAAAATTAATTATAATATATAAGTAAATTAGTAATAAATAACTTCTCTTAAATAAATATAAACTAAAATAATATTTTAAATAGAAGTAATAAAATCTCTATTTTAAGAGATAAATAGAATAGTTTTAGCTTATAAAGTAATAAAAGTTAAAAAGTATAACTTAAAAAGAGGACTATTAGTAATAAAAGAGATTAAAATATAAATAAGTTTATAAAAAGTATAAATTTTTTAAAAAGTAGTAAAAAAGGTTATAATAAATAAATTAATATAAAGTTTCTTAATAATAAATTTATAAGAAATAAGTTACTCTTAAAGATATTTAGTAGAAATAATTTATTAAGTTAAAATAATAATTAAAGAGATACTTATAAACTAATTATTAATTTTTAAAATATATTTATTTTTATAAATTTATTAATAGATTTAAGATAGTAATATAAAAGTAATATTATTATTTTTAGAAGAGTTAATCTAATAGATTTAATTTAGCTAGAAATTATAACGCTTATAAGATTAAATAGTATAAAAGATAGCTATAAATAGAAGAGTGATATAATAAAGAGCTAAAAAAATAAGTAATTTAGAAGATATTTTATTTAAAAACTTTTATTTAATTTTAAATAAAATAAAACTTTAAAGTTTCTAAAAATAAATATTTTTATAAAAAATAAACCTCTCTTAAGTTTTCTTTACTTAAAGTGTTTTTTTCTTTTTTTCTTTAATAGCTTAATAATACTTTTAAATAGTAGTTATTTTAAGCATAATAAACTATTTATAAACTTTAGGAGTTTTATAATATTAAGAAGTAAAATAACTCTCTTTATATTTATTCTATATAAATTTCTAAGTATTATAAGTTTTAAAAAGATATTATATATTTATAAATAAAATAAAAACTTTATAAAATAAAAACTTATATTTTAAACTTTTTTAACTTTAATAGTAATATAAATAACTTTTATTTTATAAATAGTAATATTTAGCTTCATAGCTTCTAAAGTAATCTTAAGAGAGAGAATTATATACTTATTATAATAACTTTTAAAGTATAAGTTATAATAACTAAGATTTAAAGAGTAATAATAATATATATAATTATTATTATAATTATTATTTATAGTATACTTAAAATATTTTACTTTATTTAGTTTATTAATTTTATAGTTATAGCTTTCTTTTCTCTTTTAAATAAGTATAATACTTAAGAATAATTAGTTTATAAATATATAAAATAAGAGAATTAAATATATTTTTTTACTTTTAAAATAAAAAAAGTATATTACTATTACTATTTTAATAATTTTAAAGTTTAGAAGGAGTATATAAAGCTAGTTTTAGAGATAAATTAGTAAATAATCTTATAAAAAAAAAAGAAAAATATATTCTTTATAAACTTAAGTTTCTTTTTAATAACTTTATTTTTATAAAAAATAACTACTTTATTTTTACTAAAAAAAAAGTATTTTAGTATATATTTATATTTATAAAAAAGAAACAAACTAATCTTTAAGCTTTTATAATACTAAAGATCTAAAATAGTTTATAAATTTTTAAGAGAGATCTAATTAAAATTAAATTTATTATTAATAATAAGAATAACTTTAGAAATAGGATTTTTAATAAAAAGCTTTTTAAGAGTAAAACTTTTAAAAATAAGCTTTTTAAGAATTAGCTTCTTAATAGTAAATTTCTTAAAAATAAGTTTCTTATTAATAAGATCTTAATAAATAGGTTTATTAGTAATATAAATATAATTATTAATAGGTTTATTAAAAATAGTTTTAAAAAAGTATTTATAAAGATAGTTATAAGTATAAACTTTTTAGAATAAATTCTTATAAAATCTATTAGAAGTATTAAAAACTATAAAAAAGCTTATTAGTAATAATAATAAAAAGAAAAATAGAATACTTATTAAGCTTATTAAATAACTCTTAAGTATTATTAGTAATATAAATAACTTATTTTCTTATTATTATAGCTTATTTAGCTTATATCTAGAGATAATATATATAAGTAGTATTATAAAATAATATAATAATAATAGCTTATAAAATAAGAAATAACTCTTAAGTAAATTTAAAGAGAGGATATATAATCTTTAAGAAAATTTATTATAGTATTATAAATAAAAAAGTAAGATTTTATAAAATATAAAAAGTTATATAAGAGAAAGAAAAGTTTTATATATATTTTAAGAAAAATCTTCTATTTTATTTATTTTTTAGTTAGTTAACTACTTTTACTTATAAATATAAAATATATAAATTAATATACTTTATATATTTATAAAACTAACTAAATATATTATAAAATAAAAAGTACTTATTAAAGTTTTTTTAACTATACTATAAGAAGTAAGCTTTTAAGCTATTCTTTTTTAAGAAGGGATTTCTAATTTTCTATATATAATTAATCTTTATATAATATTTTTAATTTATAAACGTTTTTATATATATATAAAGTACTTTTAGCTATTCTTATAGTTAAGGAGGTATATAATAATTTATTTTATAATATATCTTCTACTTTATATAGCCCCTTTAGTAAGTTTTATTAAGAGAGTAGGTTATATAACTAATATAAGCTTTATAAGCTTATAATTTAAGGATACTTAGGAGGATAACTTCCTCTTAAGTATTATATATCTTTTTATAAACTCTTTAGTCTCTTCTAACTACTAGCTCTTAGTATTATTTTATAATAATAAGCCCCTTAAGGTTATAAAAAATAATTCTAATACCTATATAGCTTAAAAGTACTTAAAAACCTTATATAAACCTATAAGTTTTATAAATAAGTTTTTAACTTATAAAGAGTTCTTTAATATTTCCTTAAATAATTTTAAATCTATAGAAGATTATATAAATAAAATAAAAAAACTTATAAATAACTTATTTTATAATTAGCTTAAACTACTAAATTAAGTAGTTATAGTTTATATATTTAATAGTTTAAATAAAACTTATAAGGCTTTTATAACCTCTATAACTTAGTCTCTTAAGACTAACCTTACTACTTATAACTTAAACTCTTTATATATTAATTTTATAGATAAGTATAAGAAGAAAAGAAATAAAGAAGTAGTTAATAATATTACTACTAAAAGTTATAAAAAAATAAAAAATAAAATAAAAACTAAGAAAATAATAATAATAAAAATAAAAATAAAATAAGTAAAAAACTTTAAAAAAAAGTAGAAAGGTTTATATTATAAAAATTATAAAAAAATAAACTATACTAAAGAAAACTATATTTTTCTATATTTTAAAAAAATATTTAATTAGTAGAAAAAACCTTCTATTAATACTAATAATACTAAAGATAAAGAAAAAGAAGTAGTTAATATAACTACTATAGATAATATTACTTCCTATATATCTCTTAATAATCCTAAAAGTCCTATAGATTTAATAGATTTATCTTCTAATAAAGAAGAAGGAGATATTCTATTTAAAAATATATATTATTTAACTCCTAATAATATAAATAAAAATAATACTAATCTTTTCTTAAGTTATTTAATTAACTAATCTATTATTAAGGAAAATAATAATAATAAGAAGTTATATTAATAAGAATAAAAAAATAGTTAATTTAAATATTATAGCTACTATTTATATAGTTAATAATTATAACTTTATAAAAAATCCTATAAAAATAAATAAAATAATAAAATAAAGAGAAGTAAAAACTCTTACTTCTACTTTAAAGAGTAATTTAATAATATACTTTAATAATAATAATATTATATTCAAAGATATTTATTATATACTTAAACTAAGTATTAATCTACTTAGTTAATCTAAGTTAGATTTATTAAGTATTACTTCTATTATATAGAAATAACTTATTTTATATAATATTAATAAAGATTATATTATTACTATAAAGGTAAAAAAGAATAACTTATATTTCTTCTAATTTCTTATTAATAATAATAATTATTATATATATAATACTATAACTAATAATAATATAAATAATAATAATAATAATAGCCTCTAATTATAGTATAAACATCTTAGATATATATATTTATAAACTCTTTTTAAAATAAAAAATAATACTATTATAAATATAAATATAAATAATAATAATAATAACTATAAATTACTATTTTATAAAATTTATTATTAAAGTAAATTTATTACTAAAATAAGTAAAAAATAGGTTTATAATAAAAATCTAAATTATTTAGATTATATAGCTTTAGACTTATATAGACTTATAATACTTATTATATATAATAAATATAACCTTTATATTATCTTTATAGATAAATATTCCTATTTTATATAGGGAAAACTATTAAGAGATAAAGCTAAAGAAACTATACTTAATACTTTTCTTAAATTTTAAACTAAAGTTAATAATAATAATAATAATAAAAGAAAAAAAGAAATATCTACTAATAGAAGTAGAAAATTTAATAATAAGTATATTAAACCTATATATATAAGTAGTAGGATTATCTATAATATAAAACCTCCTTATATATATAAACTTAATAGACTTATAGAGTATACTATATATACTATAGTTAATAAAATAAGAATTATACTATATAATTTAGGTTTATTATATTACTTATAAAGTAAAGCTTTTTATACTACTCTTTATATATATAATAGAACTCCTTATAACTTTATTAAGTATAAAACGCTTTATAAAATAAAAAATTATATAAAGCTTAATATTAATAATATAAAAGTATAAAGTAGTATATACTACTATAAGAATAAAGATCTTAAAATTAAAAAATTAGATATTAAAGTATATTAAAGTTATATAATTAATTATAGATCTAATAGGTATAAAATCTAAGATATATAACTAAAGAGAGCTTTATAGTTTTAAGATATTAAAGTCTTAGAAAATACCTTTATTTCTTATTATAAAGAGCTTCTTATAAGTATAAATACTTACTTTAAGGATACTAATAGTAGTATTATACTTAATAATAATAGATATAATACTACTTATAATAATCTACTAAGAGATATTTCTAATTAATCTATCTCTTATAGTAATAATTCTACTATAAGTAGAGATATTATTACTACTAATAACGCTCTTAAGAATCTAAGTAATAAAACTATTATTAATAGTAATATTAATATAAATAATAATAATAATAATAATACTATTAATAATAGCTATAAAAGTTATAATACTATTTTATATAATAATAGCTATAGTACTAATACTAATATAAGTATTTCACATAATAATAATAAGAAAACTACTAGTATTAATAATAGAGAAATAAATAAGGAAAAATCTAAGTTATTAATAAAGATCCCCTCTCTATTAGAAGAAGCTAAAAAGACTACTAATAAGTTAATAATATAGTTAATAATATTAAAAGTATATTATTATTTACTATTTAGGACTACCTTACTCTTAATATATATAAAATAAATAATAACGTTATAACTAATAATAATAAGACTATTAGAACTAGTTCTATAGAAAAAGCTTTTTATATATTATTAGTTATTAAACTCTCCTTATAAAGATAATTAGATTTAGGCTATATAATTAGAAGTAACTTAAATAGAAGATATAAAAACTTAATAAATTATATAAAAACTAAATAATATTTATCTATTAGGTAGTAGATAGGTATATACTAAGAAATTAAAAGATAAAATAAATAATATTTATAAATATAAAGTAAGATAGGTTACTTAAGGTTTTAATTAATATTTAGGTATTAATTACTTAGAAACCTTTTCTATTACTTATAGACCTAAAAGCTATAGGTTTATAGTTATATTTACTATAAAAGAAGACTAAATTCTTTTATAATATAATATTACTATAGCGTTTATTTACACTAATATAGATATAAATATATATATAATATTACTAACTAGTTTTTTATATAATAAAACTATAAATAAGTTAGAATTTAATCCTAATTATAATTATAAGTCTAATAATAGTAAATATTACTATAAGCTTCTTAAAGCTTTATATAGATTAAAATAAAGCTTTAAACTATAATATAACTATTTAAAAACTATATTATTAGAATTAGAATTTTATTTCACCTTATAATAAAGTAGTATTTATATTAAATAAAAATAGCTATAAAGCTATAATTTATTATTATATAGATAATATACTATTAATAGCTAATAATATTACTATTAGTAACTATATATATAATAAACTAAAGTAATTTATAAAAATATAGCTATTAGGAGAGCTTAATACCTTTTTAAACTATAAATTTAATATAAATAGACCTAATAAGTCTTTCTTTATATATTAAACTAAATATATATAAAGAATATTAAATAAATATAATAAAACTAATATAAATCTATTTATAACTCCTATAAGAGATAATATAAAATTATATATAAATAAATATATTACTATTAAAGAAGAGATTCTATAGTTTTAATAGTAGATAAGAGTATTTATATATCTAGCTTTAAAAACTAAATATAATATAGCTTTAGTAGTTATAATATTATTAAGATATAATAAACCTTTCTAAAAAGTATTTTATAGCTCTAAATTATCTATAAGGTTATATAAATAATTATCCTAATAAAGGAATTTATTATAACTATAATAATAATATAATATAGGATTTCATAAGTTATTTAGACTCTAATTAGGCTAGAGACTTAGATAATAGAAAATCTATATTAGCTTATATATTTTACTAAGGATTATATAATAAAATATTTTATAGTATTATAAAATAAAAAATAGTAGCTTTATCTATTTATAAAGCTGAATATATAGCTTTAACTAAAGTAGTAAAAGAAGCTTTATATTTATATAATAGTTATAATTTTAATTTAATTAATCTAGGTTTTAATACTATAAATAAACCTAAGATTTTTATAGATAATTTAGTAGCTAAAAAACTAACTAAAAATCCTAAATTTTATAAGAAATCTAAGTATATTAATATAAAATATTACTTTGCTAGAGAATCTTTATTAAATAAAGATATAATATTATTTTATATAGATATTAAGTCTAATATTATGGATATATTAACTAAGCCTTTAGGTAAAGTTATATTTAATAATATACTTAATATAAATAATAATAATAATAATAATTATTATAATAATAATAATAATTATAATAATAATAATAATAATAACCGCATTAAAGAAATAACTTACTAGTTTTTCTCTTACCTTTTTACCTATAAGGTTATTTAATAAGAGTTTTTTAATTAGTTATAAAATATATTATATAATATAGAAATATTTTTCTTATTTTTTCCTATAGGGTTTTTAAGTTTTTTATACCTATAACGTATATATATATTAAGTGAGTAAGCTATATACTATATATCAGCTGTATATACCTTAAGGGGGGATATTAATATATAATATCTTATATAATAATAATAATACTTATAATAATACTTACTTACTTAAATATTCTATATAAAATAAACTAATAGACTTTAAAGTATAAAACCTTATATAAAAATACTCTATTTATTATAACCTATAACTATAATATTGATTATATAATATGTATAGTTATGTAAGCATCTTATGTAATCAGTAGTTTAGTAGGTTATGTTTTAGGTTATCTTTCCCCTCACTTTTCCCTACTTTAGAGAATAACCTACTAACTATATTAATAAGAATTATTACTATATATCTCTTCCCTTATTATTATCTATATAATTAAATACCTATAAATGCTTAAGATTATCACCTTTTATTATAACTTAACCCTATCTATAACCTTATACTATATAGGCGTATATACTACGCCCCTAAATACGCTTATACCTATATTAATAATAACTATAATAGTAATAAAGTTATTAAAATATAGAGTTCTTTTTATAATATATATTTTTATTTTTATAATATTTTTAACTTAAGTTATTCTTTATTTATAAAGTTATCATAGATTAATTTCTACTTTTTTAATAATATTTTAATTTTAATATTATTTTAAATTTCTATAATAACTTTTAATATTAATTAATTAGATATCTTATCTATTAATATAAATCTAATTCTTATATAATCTTTAAGAAATTAAATATATTATAAAAATTATTATTTATTAATAAATTCTTAATATAAATATTTTTTAATCTTTTTAAAAATATTTCTAAACTCTTAAAACTTCTTATTTTTAGATTTTAGTTTTTTAGATTTAAATTTTCTTAAAATTAAATTTAATATTTATAAATTATTAAATTTACTACTAATTACTATAAAAATTCTATTAATTTTAAGTTTTTTTTTTAATAAAAGTTTAATTAAATAATTTTAATAAGGAATTTTCTATAATCTTTTAATTTAAGAAATAGTTAAGATAATTCTTTATAAGTTATAAAATTTTAAATTATTTATTATATTTAATTAAAAGTAATTTAGATTTTAATAACTTGGAAGAAATATTTAATTATAAAAGTTCTTTTAAATATTAAGAATTTTATAAATTAATACTTAATAATAATAATTTATTAATTAATTATTAAAATCTCTTAAATTAAAATTTAAATAAGTAATTTTATAAAATATATTAAAATAGTTCTCTTTTATAATAATTTAAATAGTTAAATTACTCTTTATATACTTATTTTTAAATTATTTAACTACTATTTAAAGAGAAAATAATTTATTACTCTTATTATTTAAAATAATTTAATTTATAAGTTTTTATTAATATATTAATATTAAAATAAAATTTATATTATTATTTAACTTAGAAGTATTTAAAATATATAACTTAAATAGAAATAATATTTTATATTTTAAAATAAATTTAAATAAAATATAGTTCTTATTAAGTTTATTTAAAATTTAAAATTAATAATATTTATAAATTTCTTATTAATATTTATAAAAAGTTAGTTTTAAATATATCTTAAAAATTAATTTTTAATTTTTTAGTTATTTTATATATTAATTTCTAAGATAGATTATTATTTAATAAATATTTTATATTTAATTTAGAAAAATAGATCTTTTAAAATAATAAATATTAACTTAATTAGTTTAAAAGTAAATTAAATATATATAAATATAAAAATAAATAGAATTTAAATAACTTTATTTTTATTTTTTTCTAATTATTAAGAGTTTACTTATTATCCTTTTTAAGTTTTAGTTTTTTTTTATTTTATAATTTTATTTTATAAATATCTTATTTCTCTTTATTAATTTAATTAATATAATCTTTAAAAAATAAAATATTTATTTTATTAATATTTGTAAAAATAAATATATTTAGCTTATTAAGATTAACTAAGTTTTAAATACTATATATAATATAAATAATTTTAAAATAATTAAACTAAACTAATTAGTTTTTATAAGTTTTTAACTTAACTTATATATTTTTAAAATAAGAGTTTATTTTAAAAAATATTTTTAAATAAATAAAATATCTTATAAAATATAAAAAGTAATTATATATAAGTAGAAGTATAAAAAAAGAAAAAAGAGATTTCTTTACTTTATAAAATATTTTAGTAGTAATAAAAGAGTAAGATTAAAGTTCTAATAAACTAAGTTTATAATTATTAAAAGTTTATAGTTAGAAGAGATTAAAAAGTTTATAAAAAAGTATATATTATTTAAGAGGAATTTATCTTTTTAAATATCCTTAAATTATAAACTTATAAAACTTATATTAGTTATATAACTTACTCCCTTAATAAGCTTTACTAAAGAGGCTATATAGAGTAGAGGATATATTATAAGATAAATTATTATATAATTTTAAATTTATCTTCTATTTATAACAATAGTTAGCTAATAGCTTTAGAAATAAATTAATAATATTTATAATTATCCTCTTTATAAAAAGATAAGATCTTAATATCTAAAACTACTAAGTCCTAACTAAGTACCCCCTAAAGGAGAATTTAAGTAAAACTAAATATAACTAGCGCTATAAAAATAATATAGGGCTAAAATTACTAATACTTCTATAACTAGTAAAACTATACCTAATATTTAAATAACTATCCTTATAACTATTAATTACATATTAATATAACTAAAAGAAATAAAGTAACTATAACTTTATCTAATTAGAATAAAAAGTATAATTATATAAATTACCTATTATAGTAATTCCTATAATTATCTAAAACGAATAAAAACTATATATTAGGTTAGTTACTATAAAAAGTATATATTAATAGAATAATAATTCCCTAAAGTTAATAATATAGTTATTATTAATAAAAGTTAATATTAAGTTAAGATTTGAAACTAAAACAATAGAAACTAATAATCTATAATAAATCTATAAACTATAACTATAATAATACTATAGATCTAAAATATCTAATTCAGATTAAATAAAGCTGTAATAATTGACTTTATAATAAGGTTTTTATAGTTAATTACCTATTATAGTAATTACTTAATTAAGTAATGACTTAACTAAGTAAAAGTTTATAAGGAAAAAATATATTATATATATAATAGATTTTTCTACTTAGAATAGATTTTAAGGAAGTAAGCAATTCAACAGTTTTATCTATTTAACTACTACTACTACTACCTATTATTACTATTACTAATATTATTTCTTTTATATTAATAATAACTATTTATACTAGCTATAAATGGTTATTCTTAATTATTAGGAATTTTATTATAATAACTAATAAAACGAAAAGTTTCCCCCTTTTGCTATACTATATAATATTCCTACCTCTAATAATATTACTTTAATTATATACTCTTTTATAACTACTCTTATTTATTAATATAAAGTATATAAGTTAATATATTTTATATATTTATAAAGATAACTGAATATATTATAAGTTAAAAGTACTTATTAAGGTTTTTTAATTATACTGTAAAAGATTAGCTTTTAAGCTATTCTTTCTCTAGAAAAAGCTTTTAATTTATATATATATAATTAGTTTTTATAGCTGCTAGCCTTATATTATAAAATTTAACTAGTATTAACTATAAAAGCTAAACTAGTCCCCTCACTCTCTATTAATAACCTTTAGGGTATATAACTATAAGTAGTTTAAACTTAAATATCTTCTTTACTTTTATACCTCTCTATTAGTTAGACTTTAAATATTATAATAAGCTAAGTTAACTATCTTCCTCTAGCTACTTCTATCTCTATACTATATTTAATCTATATCTATTTTTTAAGTCTCCTCTACTATTTAGATATTTATACTACTCTACTAAGTATAGAGGCTTTAAATAAGTATAAAGGCTTTAAGGACTCTATACTATTATACTATTTAGATAATATCTTCTAGCTTACTATATAGTCTTAATAGCCTTATTACTATTAACTATACTCTTAATATTAGATTCACTTTTCTTAACTTACTAACTACTTAAGCTACTTTAGCTATTTTAAAGAAGTTTATAAAGTATTTATAAGTATTAAGATTATTATTAATAACCTTAACTATATTTATATTAATTTTAAAGCTATATAATTACTATAGATTATCTTTATTAGTTATAGCTTTAAGTAAGTATAGCTAAATAAATTTAAAAAGGGTTATTTTATTAATATAAATAAGTAAGCTATAGTTATAACTCTTAATATCCTTAATATTAGTCTTATAGATTAAGTTATTTAGCTTAACTTTATTTAGTTTATATATATATTTAAAGAGAGGGAAGGATATTATATAAAGTTATTATATATATAAGAGGATATAAAGAATAAACTTAAAGCTTTATTTAAATACTTAAGTTTTTATACTATAGCTATAAAAACACTTTTAATACGCCTAGTTAATAGCCCTACTTATAGGTATTAATATAGTTATTATATTAGCTATAGATAAGGCTATAGATAAGGCTATAGATAAGGCTATAGATAAGGCTATAGATAAAGCTATAAGTATAGCTATAAATATAACCTTCTCTATAGCTATAAGTATAGCTATTAAGAGGGTATCTTTATATATACTTATTAATCTAACTTATAATATAGGATTTATTAAGTAGTAATATAACTTAAAAAGGTATAACTATATTAATTCTCTTAACTAGAAGCTTTAATATATATATAGCTAACCCCTACTTATATATCCCTCTTAATTTAAAGAATATAACCTTAATTAGGTTATATTAAATACTAAACTTTTTACTAATTAGTTAGTAAAATTATAAGCTTTAGTAATATCTCTTATATAACTAGATATTTAGGTTATTAATTATTAGAACTTAAAGATCTAAATTAAGTAATAAAGCTTTATATAGCTTTATAGAAAGACTTAAGTTTATTTATTAGTTAATTATTACTAAATAAAAAGACTTTATAAGAAGTAGTATATTATTATATATACTAAAAAGTATATTTAAGGATTAAAATAGAATTTTAAGCTTTATATTTATAATAGTTAATAAACTATATTAACTATATAGTTTAATTAAAAGCTAGAAAAAAGCTTAACATCCTTAAAAGATAAATAGATATTCTATTTAGATTTTATATAAACTATAATTACTAAATATAGCTTAATCTAATATATATTATATATTTAAGTTTTAATATATCTAAACTAATAACTAAAGATAAAGAGATATTAAATAAGTTAGTATAATTTAGTATTATTAGATCTAATATTATTAATATTATTAATATAAAGATTTTATTTTTAATAAAAATCCTTTTATTATACTTAATAAAGGTTTCTTTATTTATAAGTTTAGCTTTTTATTCTTAATATTAATAAGTTTATTAATCTCTATATCTCTTATATAAATTTCAATAATTAGCTAAGTTTATAATATTTAAACTATTTATAATATTAACTTTACTTAATTCTCTCTCTTTTAAGTATAACTAAACTTTATAGTAGCTTATTATAGAAACTATAGATACTTTATAAGAGAAGCTTAATTAGTATAGATAATAAGAGGAAATTAGGGAAAATAGCTAAATAATAAAACCTCTATAGTAAAATAAAAAATACTATTTAACTAAAGAAGTCTTATAATATAGAAATAACTAAAGTAATATAGGAAATATATTAAATTTTTATATTATTACCCTTAAGAGTTTAAACTTACTCTTTAACTAAAGAATATATAGTTATTAAGTAACTTTTACTTTATTACTTATAAATTAAACTAAATAAATAAAGTTTTATCTAAAAAATATAAAATAATTTAACTTATTAGAGTATTTTAAAAATAAACTATATTAATATATAGAAAGTATAAAAATAGTTTAATAAGAGGTATTTATATTCTTAAACTTTATTAATTACTATATAAAGTATAAACTAAATTATTATAATATCTTAATATTAAACCTCTATTAATATTTTCTAGAATTAGCTATAAAATAATATAGTAAAGATTTAGATAACTTTATATATTTTTAGTTATACTATAGGAATATAGTTATTAATTATTCAAAAAATTTTCTTAAAGAAAGATTCTTATTACTTTATAAGAAAGTAGAGATCTATTTTAAAAGAGAATAATATATTTTAGAAGATATTTTAAATAGCTATAATATTTATACTTTTATAATATAAGTTATATATTTAGCTAAAATAACTAAAGAATTATAATCTAAATATATAGCTAGAATATATAATAAACTAATATTATTATTTATAACTAATATAAAATAGCTAATACTATTTACTAATTATAAAAAGTTTATAGAAATACTCTATAAATAGAGTAAAGAATAGTAGAGGAATTATAAAGATAGCTAATAGAAACACCTAATATATTATAATAAAAAGGTATTATATTTAAGTTTTATAGTAAAGCTTTTTTAGATAATTAGTTTTAGCTAATATAGAGATATATATTAAGCTATTTTAATATCTAATTAATAGTAAAATTATTAATTAGTTAGTTAAATTAAAATAGATATTTAACTAAAGCTTATTAATTACTTCTTATTTATTAATAAAAAAAGCTAAAAGTTATTAATATATAATACTTAAGACTAAAATAGCTAGCTATTAGCTTAAATAGTAAATTAATTATTAATAAGAAAAAGTTTAAATAATAAGATATATTACTAATATATATTAAAAAAAAGTATTAATTTATCTAACTTAATAATAGAAGATATTATATTTAAAGCTTAATATAATAATAAAGATTATAACCTTACTACTTATTTATTAATAACTAATAAGAAGTATTAAGTTACTAAAGTCTTCTTTATAAGAGACTATTAAGATATTAAAGAAAATAATAACTTATATATTAACTCTAAGAGTAAATTATTTAATAATAAATATATTAATATTATTACTAATTATATTTTACTTTTTATGAGAAATTTCTTTCTTAATAAATATATTAATATATATAGTTTAATAGCTATTTATAATAGCTATAATATAAAACTTAAAATAATATAATATTTATATATTTATTATTACTTTTAAGTTTATTTAATAACTAAATATTACTAAGAAGAACTAATAGTAGTTAGTATTTTATAAACTATTTATAATCTAAAATAAGAACCTTATAGTGTTATATATATTAAAATAATACTTAAAGCTATACTTAATAATATACTTTTTATAAAATATATAAACTTAAGAGTATAATATTATATTATCTCTAAAGTTTTATTTTAAGTTATACTTAATTATATTTTAAACTATAAAACTAATATTACTTTTATAAAAGTTAGTAACTAAGAAATATTTAAATAAATAACTTTCTCTCTATTAATTAGAAGCTATATTAATAATATTAATATAATAATATATATTTATATTAATATATAAATAGTAAAAAGCTTTTAAGTAGGATTTCTCTTAAGATAGAAGTTTAATATCTTAAATAAGGTTAATATATTAAACTCTAAAAAATTAATTATATTAAACTTTAATAATAATATAAGAGTTTTATATACTATTTATACTAAAAAGCTAATTATAGCTTATAATATAAAAGCTAATATAAATATTACTATTTTACTTAAAACCTCTTATATAATTTTAGTAATCTTATTAAAAGGTTTAAAATAGAATCCCTCTTATTTAGATTTAAATAAAAGAGAGTAGTAAATTTTATTATAAGTTAGTAACTAATTATAGTTATTAATAATATTATAGTAAAATTACTTTATATCTAGAGAAACTAAAAGATTAAATATATTATACTTTTAGAAGTAAACTATATATTTTTAGTATTAACTAAAAATAATCTTAAGTAAAAGCTACTTTAGTTATTAAATATCTTCTTAAGAAGCTTTATTTAGGATAGTTATAAAATATAATATTATATATTTTATAAGCTTTAGTAAAGTAATATACTATTATTATCTAATAAATAATAAATAATTAATATTATATTTAAATCTATATTTAAGGTTTTTATAAAACTCTAATTATACTAAAAATAGTATATTATTTATTTTTAATAATAATTAGAAATAAATAATAATCTATTTTTAGTATAATTACTATTAATAGTTATAGTTTAGCTTACTAACTAGCTTAGTAAAACGGATTAAAAGTGGGGAAATCCGCCTCCTAAAAAGTATTTAAGGAGCTAGAATTTCCCTCCTCTTTTTCCTAAGAATTAACACTTTTAATTTCCTTAAAATTCACCCCTTAAGACGCTATTTATTTAATAAAAACTACTTTAAACTCTTTTCTCTCTATCTCTCTTTCTCTTTCTCTCTTAAGGATATATACTTTATAACTATAAATATATATTCCTCTTTAGTAAGATTAAGTTTTAAAACTTTATAATATACTATAAACTAATACTTATATATTAAGATATTTTTTAAATTATTCCTCTTTAACTTTATTAGAGAACTTTTAGTTTATTAATATATAAGGATTTATATTATATAAAAAGATACTTATAAATATTAATTTATCTTATAACTTAAATAAGAATCCTATTAAGTTTAATATCTATATACTTTATATAATTACTTTTTTTTTTATTCTTTCTCTCTTACTAAGTAGTTCTTTTATATAAAGAAAAAGAAGCTTAATATTAATATTATTCTTTTAAGCTTATTATTAATATTTAGTTATTTTTTAAATTATAATAATAGATCTATTAATATTTTATTTTATTTTATATATAAAGAGTCCTTTCTATTTAAAAACTTAGTTTTTAAAAGTTTATAATATTTAGAAGATTTTATAATAAGTTTTATTCTTAAAATAAAACTTAAAAAGCTTTTTTATATATTTATCTTTAATTATAAAAAGCTATAAAACTTTTAAATAAGCTTCTAAATAGTTAAATAGATTTTAAAAAATATATTAATAAAGATATTTACTTTTAGATTTAAATAGTTTTTATAAAATAACTTATTATAAATAAGCTATAGAATAATTTTTATATTTTAGATAAATTAGCCTCTTAATTCTTACTTTTTAAGTATTTTGAATTAAATACTTAAAAGCTTTTTAGCTAAAATATTTAGCTTATAAGTATTAAAAATAAGTATTATTTTCTTTTATAAGTTTAAAATTATAAAAAAGTTATTTTTAAAAAGCTATAGCTATTAATTATATAATATTTATAACTTCTAAGTAGCTTATATTAAAATAGGTTTATATAGAAAATAAAATAAAATAATTAGAAATAAGTTTATATTTAAAAAATAAAATATTATTAATATATATAAATATCTAAAGTAAAGTTTTAGTTTCTCTATAATAGATCTTATTAGTATATTTATTAAACTAAATATTAATACTTTTAAGAGAAATTTTTAAAATAATATTAGTTTTAAAACTCTTAATATAGAAAATATTCTTAAAAATAAGATTTTCTATTTATTCTCTATTAAGTTTATAAAAAGCTTTATAGAAAACTTTTATATTTATTTTATAGATTATTAAAACTTAATTTCTTATAATAACCTGTTTAAGTTTTTTAAATAGTTTATAATCTTATAAGTAGTTTATATTATTAATAATATAGTTTAAAACTATAATATTATAAACTATAAAGAACTATAAAAGATTATTATTTTCTCTATTTATATTAAAAATAAATCTAAATTTCTCTTTAAGTATTTTAAAAGTAATTAAGTTTATATATAATAATATAACTATAATAATAATTAAGTTATTAAAATATAAAGTTCTTTTAATAATATATTTTTTTATTTTTATAATATCTTTTAGCTTAAGTTATCCCTTATTTATAAAGTTATTATAAATTAGTTTTTATTTTTTTAAGAGTATTTTAGTTTTAATATTATTTTAGATTTATATAATAACTCTTAAAACTAATTAATAAGATATTTTACTTATTAATATAAATTTAATTTTTATATAATCTTTAAGAAATTAAGTATATTATAAAAATTATTTTTTATTTATAAACTCTTAGTATAAATATTTTTTAACTTCTTTAAGAGTATTTTTAATCTCTTAAAACTTTTTATCTTTAAATTTTAGTTTTTTAGATTTAAATTCTCTTAAAACTAAGTTTAATACTTATAAGTTTTTAGATTTATTACTAATTATTATTAAAACTTTATTAATCTTAAGTTTTTTTTAATATAAGTTTAATTAAATAATTTTAATAAAGATTTTTTTTATAATACTTTAATTTAAGAAATAAGTAGAATAATTCTTTATAAATAATAAGATCTTAAATTATTTATTATATTTAATTAGGAGTAATTTAAACTTTAATAGTTTATAAGAAGTATTTAATTATAAAAGTTTTTTAAATATTTAGAATTTTATAAGTTAATACTTAATAATAATAATTAATTTACTTATTATAAAAATCTTTTAAATTAATATTTAAATAAATAGCTTTATATAAAATACTTAAATAGTTCTCTTTTATAATAATCTAAATAGTTAAGTTATTTTTTATAAGTTTATTTTTAAATAGTTTAATTATTATTTAAAGAGAAAATAATCTATTACTCTTATTATCTAAAGTAGTTTAATTTATAAGTCTTTATAAATATATAAATATTTATATAAAATTAATATTATTTTCTAATTTAGAAATATCTAAAATATATAACTTAAATAGAAATAATACTTTATATTTTAAAATAAACTTAAGTAAAATATAGTTTTTATTAAACTTATTTAAAATCTAAAGTTTAATAATATTTATAAACTTTTTATTAATATTTATAAGAAATTAATTTTAGATATATTTTAAGTATTAATTTTTAGTTTTTTAGTTATTTTATATATTAGTTTCTAAAATAAACTATTATTTAATAAATATTTTATATTTAACTTAGAAGAGAGGATCTTTTAGAGTAATAAATATTAACTTAATTAACTTAAAAATAAATTAAATATATATAAATATAAAAATAGCTAAGATTTAAGTAATTTTATTTTTATTTTCTTCTTATTATTAAGAGTTTATTTATTATCCTTTTTAAGTTTTAATTTTTTTCTATTTCTTAAAATCTTTTTTATAAATATTTTATTTTTCTTTATTAATCTAATTAATATAATCCTTAAGAAATAAGATATTTATTTTATTAATATTTCTAAAAATAAATATATTTAGTTTATTAAAATTAATTAAGTTTTAAACACTATATATAATATAAATAACTTCAAAATAGTTAAACTAAATTAATTAGTTTTTATAAGTTTTTAACTTAATTTATATATTTTTAAAATAAAAATCTATTTTAAAAGCTTTTCTAAATAAGTAAAATATTTTATAAAATATAAAAAGTAATTATATATAAATAGAAGTATAAAAAGAGAAAAGAGAGACTTATTTATTTTATAAAATATTTTAGTAGTAATAAAGAAGTAAAATTAAAGTTTTAATAAACTAAACTTATAATTACTAAAAGTTAATAATTAGAAGAAACTAAAGAGTTTATAAAAAAGTATATAATATTTAAGCAGAAGTTATCCTCTTAAGCGTCCTTAAATTATAAACTTATAAAGCTTATATTAGTTATATAACTTACTCTCTTAATAAAGCTTACTAAGGGGGCTATATAAAGTAGAGGATATATTATGAGATAAATCGTTCTAAATAACTATATATAACTTAAAGCTTTATAGTTTTTATCTTTATTAATAGAAGAAATAAGCTTAATAAGGTTTATAGTAATATCTTTACTATATAGTAGAGCTTTAATATATATAGTTTATATTTTATAGTTCTTAAAGCTTATAAAATTTAAAAATTAAACCTTAAGATTAGTTATTATTACTTTAACAGGTTATAATATATAGTTATAAGCTTTATATAAAATAAATAATAGTAAAGTTATATAACCTAAAAACTATTATATATATAATATAGTAGTTCTTAAGGTAATATTATAATAGTTATAAACTTAGAGAGTTAGGGTTTAATTAATAAAAAAGAGTAGTTTTTTTCTTTCTTTTTAATTAATATCTTCTTTAGCTAAACTTCTATTTAACTAAAGAGATATATATCTTATATAGTAAATTAGTTAAAAAGAAGTTTATTATATTATAAGTATAGGTTTAAACTAAATTAGAAGTAGATTAGAGGATAGTTTAAAGAGATAATCTAAGGAATATAAATTAAATAAAGTGGTAATAAAAAACTATTTATTTAAAGAAGGATTAATAGAGGTATAGTTAATTTATATAAGATTAGATATATAGATTTATAAAAAGTATATCTTATAGAACTAAACTATTAATCTAAATATATTAACTTCTATAAAAGTAATATAAATAGAAAAGTATTTAAAGGATTAATTTTTAGTATATATAACTTTTAAGTAGAGGTAGGGTTTTATAAGAGAGTAAGAGAGAGGTAAAAAAGTAAAAAGAATAAAAGTTATCTCTAAGTTAAGTTTATAACTTATTAATATAGGTATAAGTATATTTAGAGGTATAATATATACGCTTATATAGTATAAAGTTATAAATAGGATTAAGTTATAATAAAAAGTAATAATTTTAAGTATTTATAGGTATTTAATTATATAGATAATAATAAGGGAAGAGATATATTATAATAATTCTTATTAATATAATTAGTAAATTATTCTTTAAAGTAGGAAAAAGTAAGGGGAAAGATAACCTAAAATATAACATACTAAACTACTAATTATATAAAGTGCTTATATAACTATATATATTATATAATTAATATTATAGTTATAAGTTATAATAAATAGAGTATTTTTATATAAGGTTTTATATTTTAAAGTCTATTAGTTTATTTTATATAGAATATTTAAGTAAGTAAGTATTATTATTATTATATAAGATGTTATATATTAATAAGATTAAAAACGAATAATTTAAAGGATATTTTGATAGCTTCTAGCTGTTTACTATAATTTTTACCTGCTTAGAGCGATAGACCTCTTAACTTTATGCCTCCTAATAATATATATAGCCTTTAGTTATATAATCCTCTCTTAACCTCAGCTGCATTTATATATATATATTAATAACTTTACTATTTTTAACTTCACTTTAGTAATAATATAGTTTATAATTACTTAATTACTTAATTACTAACTACTAAACTATTAACCTATTCTCTCTTTTATATATTACTTATGCTATTAATACTATCTCTATTACTACTTTGCTATCTACTATTAGTAGCTATACTGTTATTAATAATGCTTTCTCTATATAATAGTTAGCATAAAGGGCACTTATTAATATTTAAGCTTTAGAGGGCTACCTCTACTTTAGTATTATAGAGGGCTTATTTAAAGAAGGGCTACTCTATAAGGTGTATAAGTACTTTATCTACCTTTATAGCTAAGTTTATATACTTATTATTAATTAAGTTATATATTTTAAGGTTCTCTATAGGGGTATTAATAAGAGCTCTCTTAAGTGTTATTCTAATTATATACTTTTTATATATATTAAGCTGTGTGAGGAAAGAGAGGTTTTTATTAATTAGATTAATATTAAACTTTATAGTAAGCCTTTATATGTTTTTTATATTAATAGATATGCTATAAAGCTTAAGGTATTTATATATAAGGTTAGGTGCTAATATTATAAAGGTTTCTTATAGGTTATAAGGATAGGTTATTAATATAGGTTTAAAGGTAAGGAAGAAGAAGAGGGATAAATATAAAGCTTGATATAGTAGTAGAGCTTTTTATACTTCTAGCTATAAGAACCTCTTATAATAACCTCTTTAGTTAAGGAGTTATCTCTATTTAGTAGTATTATTAAGCTATAAGAGCTTTAATAACCTCTTTAGCTTTAATATAATTAGCCTTATTATATATAGCGCTATTAGCCTTATACTATATAGCTAGTATTATTACTATTCTATTAATCTATTTAGCTAGAGCGTATATTTAACTTTATAATATTTAGAGGGTTTACTTATTAATAGGAATATATAGAGTTTCTATACTATTTTCCTTAATTAGTAGAGGGTATAAGTTAAAATACTTATTATAATAGCAGGCTTATAAAGTATAGCTAACGCGTATTAAGAGATAACCTAGATTAATTAATATTAAGTTATAGAAGGGAAAAGTTAGAAGTAGGAGGTATAGCGTGTGAGAGCTCTATAGGCGCACCTAGTATGCTCACTATAGGTTATATACTTAGGTATATAACGCGCTCTAAGGTAGGTATAGCGCTAGCGCTATAACAGTTATATAGTGTTTTTAGAATTATACCTATATATAGAGTGAATTTTACTATAGTCTTTTTATAGGGGGGCTATATTATAACTATAAACTTAAAGATATTTTAATATATAAATACTAGTTTATAATATATTATAAAGCTTTAAAACTTAATTTTATTAAAGAGAGATACATATTTATAATTATAAAATATATATCTTTAAGAGAGAAAAAAAAAGAAATAAAGAGAAAAGAGTTTAAAATAGTTTTATATAGCTATATTAGATATTTTATAAAATATATATTTAATATATATAATCTTTATAAAATTTAGATTTTAATATTTAAAAAAGTAATTATTTTATAAAATATTACTTTTAATAAAAATAAGTTTTTTTTAAAAAAGATATCAAAAAAAAAATTAAAATTAATAGTTATAAAAGCTATAATTAAAGAGATAGAGGAATTACTTTTAGCTTCTAATATATTTATAAGTTTTAATATTCTAAATAAAAATAATTTTATCATTAATAAAAGAATTATAATATAATAGTTATTATAAAATATAAAAAATAAAAAGATTATATTTAAAATAGTTTAATATAGTTTTTTTACTTTTAAGTAATTTTTAAAACTTATTAATTAAATATTTAAAAATAGTTTTTTTAAATAAACTTTAAAACTTTTAAATAATAGAGGTTTTAAAAATAATATTACTATTAATATTTTAAAATTTTAAAAAAATTTAGAATTAATTAATAAAATAAAATCTTTATTAAAAAATATAAAAAACTTTAAAGTAATTAATATAAATAGCTTTTATAAAAATTTATTTTTTTTTAAAAATTAGTTTAATTTTAGAAATATATAAAAAAAAACTTTTAAATTAAAAAAAAATATTTATATATAAAGAAAACTTATATTTAAATTTATTTTTATAAAAAAAGTAATTTCTAAAGTAAATTTAAAAATATTTTTATTATTTATATTAATAATATTATTAATATAAAAAATAAAAACTTAATATTTAATAAATAAGAATAAAATAACTTCTTTATATCTTTTATATTAAAGAAATAAAAAGCTATTAAAAAAAATAAAACATTTTACTATATATTTTATAAAATAATAAAAACTAAATTAAATAAATTTTGAAAAAATAATATTTATAAAAAATTAATCTTAAAACTTCTTTTTAATTTTTTATTATAATTTAATAAAATATATTATATATAGTTATTATTATTTTTAAAAACTTAAAAAGAGATTAAAAAGTTTTTTAAATAGTTTTAAAAGTTATTTATTATTATATATTATAAAAAGTTTAAAAAGATTATAAACTTTAAAATATAGAAAATTTTAAACTATTTAAAAATATATTTAAAACTTCTCTTTTTAAAATAAATCTTTATTTGTAAATTAAATATAAATAAATATTTTATAAATATAAAAATTTAAATTATTATAAGAGGGAACTTCTAACTAAAAAACCTTAAAAATATTTATATTATAACTTTTATTTTTTAAATATTTTAAGTTATAATAATAATTATTATATAATTTAACTATAAGATATATTAATATAATATTATTAATATATTTTTAAATATAAAAATATTAAAGAGAAGAGATTTAATTATTTATAAAATATTATAAAATATTAAAAAACTTATAAAGTATTTAGATTTTCTTACTAAATATATTATTAAACTAAATAAAGCTTTATATAAATTTTAAAATATATTATTTTTATAATATAAAAAATTTAGTTTTAATTTTAAGAGATTTAATTTATAAAACTTAAAAGAGAATTTTTATTTTTTTTAAAATTTTAATTAAAAAGTTATAATTATATTTTATATTAATAATCTTTTTATTTTATTTTATAAAGTTAATAAAAATAAAGTTTATAAAATTATTAATAAAATTAAAAATAAATATAAAATTAAAAAATAAAAAGATATTAAATAATACTTAAGAATAAAAGTTATAAAGAATTAAAAAGTTTAAAAGATCTTTTTAATTTATAACTTATATATTAAGAAAGTTATTTAGAAGTTTAATTTATAAAATATTACTTATTTATTAATTTTTCTTTTTTAAATAAAACTTAAGAAAAATAAAAAATAAATAATATTATAAAAAATAAAAATTTTTTAAAAGATAATTAGATTAATTCTCTATATAGCTATATTTATAAGAATAAATATTATATTTATTATAATATTTTTATTTTAATTCTTAATAAGTTTATTTTAAAAGTATTTAGCTATTATAAAATATATTATATAATATTTATATATAACTTAATATTTTATAACTTATTTTAATATCTTAAGAAGTAAACTTATAAATACTTAAATCTTATTTATAGTTATAAATATTTTATTTATAAATAATAAAATAATATATTAATTTTTATAAAGATATTTTATAATACTATTTAGAAGATTAATTTAATAAAAAGTAACTAAATAAATAATAATTACTATATTAATTACTAAAATAAAACTTTTAAGTTTAATAGAAATAATAAAAAAGATAATAGCTTTTTAGAAGCTATTTAAAAATATTAAATTTAAACTTAATAATATATAAAATATTTATTATAATAATTAATAAATAATTAAACTTATTATAAATAAAAAAGAGAGAATAAATAGTTATTTAAAATATATTAATACTTATAATATATAATTTGAATAGAAATATTAAAAAGAAAACTTCTAAATAATTTATATATTAATAAATAAAATATTTATAAGTAGATTTATAAAAAACTTTTTATAAATAAAATTTAATTATTTTTATTTATTTTTAAATCTTATAAATATAATATATATAATTATATTACTTTTATAAAAATTATTAAAAGTAAATAGATTTCTCTTATTTAATATAAAACTTAATAGAAATTATAAAAAACTTAAATTAATTTTATAAAATTAAACTTAAATAAAGTTTAAAATTAAATAAAAATAACTTATAAATTAATCTAATATTATTTTATAAAATAACTTTTTTTATAAAAATATTAATATTCTCTTAAATTTCTTTAAGAGTAATATTAATAATATCTATATTATTAATTAATATATAAATAAAATATATAAAAGAATTTTTAAGAGTATTTAATTTTTTAAAAAGGATAAATCTTATAAAATTAGTTTTAATAAAAACTATATTAAATATATTAAGTTTATTATAAAAAGTTTATAAAAAGTTTATAAAAAGTTTATAAAAAGTTTTAAATAGTAATTTATCTTAATATAATAAGATTTTTATTAAAAAGAAATATATTTTTATAAATAAGAAGTATAAAAAGCTACTTAAAAAGGAATAAATTAATAAGATTTTTATAAAAATTAAATTTTACTCTTTTTATAAAATTTATAATAAATTTAAAAAAAGCTAAAAACTAATATTTCTAAATCTTAAGAATAAGTTTTAAAAAAAAAAGTATTAAATATATAATAATCTTAATAAAAAAAAATAGAGATTTATAAAAAATTAAAATCTTTTTCTTTTTATAAAAAGCTAATTTATAAAATTATTCTCTTTATTTAAATTATTAATAATATAAATCTCTTAAAAAGTAATGTTTATAAAAAAGATTAAAAAGGAATTTTTATTAATATTTTTAAGAATTAAGTTAAAAAATACTTAAAAAAAAGGAGTTATATAATAAATAAACTACTTTTAAATAGAGATATTAAAGATTTTAGTTTTTTATAAAATCTATTTAGTTAGTTATTATATTATCTTAAGTTTTATATAAATATTAATAAATAAAAGAGAGAGATATTTAGTTTTATAAAATAAATTATTAATAGGTTTTATTTTTATTTTAATAAAGAAAATAAAACTATATTTTTTATAAATTATAAAATCTTTATAAACTTTAGATATTTAATAAACTTTAATTATATTTATAAGCTTTATTTTATTACTATATATTAATTTATATAATTTTTAAATAAGTTATTAAGTAGAATAAATATTTTTAAGATTTTATTTAAAAAATTAAATAGTTTATAAAAAAATAAAACTAAAAAACGTATATATAAAGCTTTATTTTATTATTAAAAACTTAGTAGTTTTATAATATAATAAATAGTAATATAAATTATATCTTTTAAAAATTTAAACTTAAAAAGAATAATATAATAAAAACTATAAGTTATTTATTTATATTAATTATAATATCTTTCATAAAATAAATAAATATAAAAGTAATATTTATTTCTTTATAAATTACTAATAATATATATAAAGTATTAATATTTATAAAGCTTATTTTTATAATAATCTTAATAAATATTAATAAGAAGAAAGTTAATAACTTCTAAAGAAAATTAATTTTTAAATAGAATATAACTTTATAAAATATACTATTTTTCTTTAATAATAAAAAGATATTACTCTTATAGTTAGTTAAAATAATTTTCTAAAAAATAGAAATCTCTAAAAAAAGATTAATTTTATTTATAAAAAGTATATAATAATTTATATTTAGTTTTATATTTTACTATTAATAATAAATAAAAATAATAATATTCTTAAATCTTAAGTTATTAAAATTTAGTTATATATTTTTTATAAATGAAAAAAAAACTCTTAAGTTTCAATAAGAAAAGATCTTTTAAATTTAGATTTACTTTTTAAAAGAAATAAAAAAAAGCTTAAAAATATTACTAAAAAAGTAAAAAAAAATTATTATTAATATCCTCTTTATTATTAATATTAAATTTAAAAAACTAAATATTCTATTTATAAGAATTATTAGTATAAATTATAATAAACTTTTAAATAAGTTAATCTCTAAAAAGTTAATTATCCTTAATAAAAAAAGCTACTTAGTAAACTTAATAATAATAATATTCTTATAAAAATAAAAATAAAATTAAATAAAAAGAAATAGCTCTTAAAGATCTTAGTTAATAAAAAAACCTCTTAAAGTAAGATTTCTTAGAGTAAATTAATACTTAGAAGTATTAATAAAAATATTATTATTAGAACTTTTAATAAGCTTCTTTTACTCTCTTAAAAAAAGAGAGTCTATATAATAGTTATTAATAATCTCTAGCTTCTAAAAAGCTAAAAATAATAAATAAAATTTTTATAAAATAATAATTTAAATATTTATATTTTCTATAATCTCTTATAAGTTTAATAATACTCTATTAAATAGCTTCTTAGATATATAAAAAAATTTTATATTACTTTTAAAAAGTATAACTTTTAAATAATATAAATAATTTATTACGGCCGCTGGCCTTGTATTGTGAAATTTGACTGGTATTGACTGCGAAAGCTAGACTGGTCCCCTCGCCCTCTGCTAACGACCTTCGGGTCACGTGACTTTCAGACTTAGACATCTTCTTCGCCTCCACGCTCCTCCGACTTCGACCATTATAACGAGCCTCAACTGTCTTCCTCCAGCCGCCTCTATCTCCGTCAGTCTCCTCTATCTCTCTCTCCTCTGCTGTTCGGACGTCTGCGCCGTGAGCTCCGCCAGGCGCGGGGGCCCTGAGGCCTCTGTGCCGTCGCGCCGTTTAGATAACGTCTTCCGCCCTGCTGCGCAGTCTTAACGTGGAACCCTGCCGCCGTTAGCTATACTCTCGCTATATTCGCCCTTCCTAACTTACTGAGAAGCCTTCAGGCTGTCTTAGCTATCTTGAGGAAGTCTGTGAGGTAGTTATATGCGCTAGAATTACTATTAGTAGCTTTAACTATCTCTATATTAACCTTAAGGCTATATAACTTTAGTATATTATCCTTATTAGCTATCTTAAGTAGGTAATTTAGAGTAAATTTAAATAGAGTCTTCTTATTAGTATAGGGAAGGTTGCTATACCTAAAGCCTTTAATTTTGTTAACTTTAGTCTTATAGATTAAGTTATCTAGTGTAGCTTTACTTAGCTTATGCGTAGGTATAATGAGGGGGAAGGATATTATGTAGGGTTGTCGCGCGTATAGGAGGATGTGAGGAACAGGCTTAAGGCCTTATTTGAACGGTTGAGTTCTTATGCTATGGCCATGAGAACCTTTTTGGCTATGCGAAGAGTTACACTGTTGAGTTTGCGCCCTTGAGTGTAGGTTTAAGCTATCGCCAGGCTCTAGCTGCGAGTACTATCAGCGTTCTGCGTTGCGGAACGACGCCTTTGCGACGTCGCGAACGATGCGCTTGCGACCTGACGCTCTCGCTAGTACGTTTTGCTGCTCTGCCGCCTGCCTGCTTGCGCTCTTCTGCTGGGGATATGTTAAGCTGAGCGTTAACAACTAGTTATATTGAGATTTGTTTGTTTGCTTTATTGAGATTAGGTATAGGTTAAAGTGCTGCTATTGGGTTTTAGTATTGTGAAAAAAAGTATAGAGTGAACTGTGATACCTACTTATATAGGTTGACTAGACTGCTAATATAAATAATTTATTACTAAAGGTTTTAAGAAGTATTTTAGATATTTTTATAAAGAATAATAATATAAAATGTCTAAAAAAGAGAAATCTATAAAAAAAATATTTATAAGAGGTAATATAAAGCTTTATAAAATATATTTTAAATATTATTATAAAAAGAAAAAAGGAAAATAAATAAAATAAATATTTATAAAAAATAAAAATAAGATATATAAAAAAAAGAATTTTATATATATTTCTAGAGAAATTTTCCTCTTTATTTATATTTACTTAGTTAACTATCCTTATTTATAAATATAAAGTATATAAGTTAGTATATTTTATATATTTATAAAACTAACTAAATATATAATAAGTTAAAGGGGTTTATTAAGGTTTTTTAAATTATACTATAAAAAGTAAGTTTTTAAACTATTCTTTCTTAAGAGGGGGTTTTTAATTTTTTATATATAATTAGTCTTTATATAATACTTTTAGTTTATAAGTATTTTATATATATAAAGTATTTTTAGCTATTCTTATAGTTAAGAAGGTATATAATAATTTATTTTATAATATATTTTCTACTTTATATAGCTCCCTTAGTAAATTTCACTAAAGGAGTAAGTTATATAACTAATATAAGCTTTATAAGCTTATAATTTAAGGATACTTAAGAGGATAACTTCTTCTTAAGTAATATATACTTTTTAATAAACTCTTTAGTCTCCTCTAACTACTAGCTCTTAGTAATAGCTTTACCTATATAACTTATAGAGATAGCTTTATAAAGTTAGCTATATAAAAACTTATCTTAGCTATATACTTAAGATACTATTTATATTAAGCTATAAGCCTATTCTTTATTATATAAACTACTTAGATTTCTATAACTTATAAATAAACTATTTAGATTCCTTTATAATATATTTTATCCTACTTAATCTATAAAGCCTTATATTATAAAGCTTTACTTAAAGTATACTTTAAGATACTAAAATTAATACTAACTATAAAGCTAGCTTTATCATAATTAATAAGATAACGCTTTTTAATATATAAAGCTTAATAAATAGAATAACTATAGCTATATCCTACTTTAAAGTCCTAAAAGCTAATATTATAGCTATAGCTTATACCTATTTACTATAGTAAATCTCACTAGAAGAGGTAGCTATATTTACTACTAATTTTAGCTATTATGCTTACTTTAATAATATCTTTAGTAGGGCTATATAGCTAATAGGTTAACTAGGCCTAACTAATTAAGGATATTACTAATAACTATAGAAAGTATAAGCTATAAAGAAGATAGCTAAGTTAATAGAAAGTATATATTAGAGTTAGAAGAAAGGTTAAAAGGTTAAAGAAAGTCTATAGTAATTAAACTAAGTTAAAGTTATAAAGTTATTATTAAAGTGACGTTAAAAGTAATAAGATTATCTAATAGATAGCGTATATTGCTATATATATAGGGGGAAATAGGACTAAAGCTAGAGATAGCAATCTATAGGAAATATATAACTAGTAGGCTGTTAGCTAAAGGGGTAAGTTAGAGGTTATTATAGTATAGGCTCTAAGTAAAAATTATAGTAAGTAGCTAGAGGCTTATAAAGTAAGCTATAAAACTTCCTTAATATATATCTTACTATATAAAAATATTCTTTAAAAAGATTTATAAAGAATTATAAAAATATTAAAAATAGAAAAGCTATATTTATTTATAAAAGGATAATAATATATAAAATAGATTTTATTATTTTTTAAAATAATTTTACTTATTAAGAAGTTATTTAGCTTTTATTCTTGATAAGCTTTCTTAATAGGAATAATATAAAGAGATATATTTTATTATAGAGATTAAAATAAGTAGTAATTTTTAGCTTTTAGCTATTCACTATAATTTTTACTTACTTAGAGCGATAGACCTCTTAACTCTATACTTCTTAATAATATATATAGCCTTTAGTTATATAATTATAATCTCTAACTACCTCTCTTAACCTTAGCTACACTTATATATATATATAACTTCACTATTTTTAAATTCACTTTAGTAATAATATAGTTTATAATTACTTAATTACTTAATTATTAACTTTTAAACTATTAACTTATCCTCTCTCTTATATATTACTTATATTACTAATACTATTTCTATTACTACTTTACTATCTACTATAGTAGCTTCTTTAGAAATAAGTTATTATTATTATTATTTTCTTATTTAATTAAGCTAGCTAATACCTTTAATATACCTTATATTATCTATAAATAAAGTACTATACTAAGTTAATAAGCTTAATAATAGCTATACTATTATTAATAATACTCTCTCTATTTAATATAAAAAGTATTTATTAATATTTAAATTTTATTAGGTTTAAACTTAAGCTATCTCTATTTTAATATTATAAAAAGTTTATATAAAAAAAAGCTACTCTTTAAAATAGTTAGAAATATATATAGTTTCTATATAGAGGTATTTAAAACTATTATTTATTATTTTAATTATAATATAGAGAAAGTCTCTTCTAAAAGTATTTATAAAAGCTTTAGCTATAGCTATTTTAATAATATACTACTAATTAGTAAAAAAATACTTATTAAATTTAAAAGCTTCATTTATTATATAGATATTATTTTATATAGTAATATTTTTAGTTATTTTTTTATAGAAAAGTATACTTTATAGAGGATTAGTATTTTTATATATCTCTTATAATATAGATATAATAAAGGATTTATTATAAGTTAATAAAGAAGAAGAAGAAAAAGAGGGATAAATATAAAGTCTTATATATAGTAATAGAGTTTTTATACTTCTAGCTATAAAAACCTCTTTTAATAACCTCTTTAGTTAAAGAGTTATCTCTTATATAAAAGTATTATAACCTCTTTAGTTAAAGAGTTATCTCTCTTATAATAACGTTATTAAGCTATAAGAGCTTTAATAACCTCTTTAGCTTTAATATAATTAGCTTTACTATATATAGCGCTATTAGCTTTATATTATATAGCTAGCGCTATTACTATTCTATTAATCTATTTAGCTAAAGTATATATTTAACTTTATAGTATTTAGAAGGTTTACTTACTAATAGGAATATATTAGGTTTCTATATTATTTTCTTTAATTAGTAGAGAGTATAAGTTAAAGTACTTATATAGTATTTCTAGAATTATACCTATATATAAAGTGAATTTTGTTATAATCTTTTTATAGGGGGGCTATATTATAACTATAAACTTAAGTAGTAATTTTTCATATATATAAATTATAAATAAAGTAGATCTTATAAACTATTTAATTTTTAATAATTTATATTTAAAGGTATTATTTAATAAAGCTTTATTTTTTAACTTTATAAGTTTTTATTATTTTATTAATTACCTTTTTTAAATATTATTTATTATTTTTATAAAATAATATAAAAATATTATTAAATAAAAAATAATAAAAACTTTTTGATTTAGGTTTTAAAAGAGATATAAATTATCTTTTAAAGTTTTAAGTTTTAAACTTCTAAATATAAAACAAAACTTTTTATACTATTAAAGTAATATATTATAAAGTTTATAAAATACTTTTTTAAATTTAATATATTTCTTATTAAAGCTTTTAATAATATAATTTACTAAAAATATTATATTTCTAAAGAGAAACTTATAAGTAATTAGTATTTTATCTTTAAGTATATCTATATTAAGAAAAATATTAATAATATTATATTAAAATACTTCTAAATTAAACTTTACTATAAATATTATAATAACTCTAAATATATATATTATAAGTATTACTATATATATCTCTTTAAGTTCTCTTTTTTAAAGATCTCTTTTTATATAAATCTTTATATTATATTAATTTAAATAGTTATTTCTATTAAGTTTATAAGTAAATATTTATTTTAGAGGGAAGGGTTTTAAATATATATATCTATAGTTTATTAACTTTTATATTCTTTTATAAAGTAACTTTTTAATCTCTTCTTAAGTAATTATATAAAATAGTATTTATATATCTTTAAGTAATTTCTTTAGATTATTTTAGTTTTTTAAAAAAGCTAAAAGTATAATATAATATAGTTTATTTTCTTTTTTAAAAAGAGATTTTAGATTCTATTTCTATAGATTTATTTTATAAAAGAATTCCTTTTTTTAGAGTTTTTAAGTAATACTTTATATTACTAAATATAAAATATTATATTATAAGTCTTTTTTATTTCTCTTTTATTAAAATAATATAAAAATAATAAAAAAGAAATTCTTTATTTACTCTATAGGAATATATAATATAAATAATATATTAACTATAAATATATAAGCGCTTTTATAATAACTATAAAGCTTTTTTATTAATATCCTCTAAATTAAGCTAATCTTAAAGTTAAAGAGAACTCTTTTTTAAACTACTAACTAAATCTAAAAAGTTCTATTTTTTAAATAACTTTATTAATAATTTTAAAGTAACTTTATTTATAATTAAGTACTCTTTTTTATTTAATATATTTAGTTTCTTTATTATTTTAAAAGTAACAATAAAGATATTACTTTTAAGATATATCTAACTAAATAAGTTTAATATATATTTAAGTATAAATAAAGTTTATTAAGGTTTTTTAATTAAGTTTTTACTTTTTATACTTTATTATACTATTTATTTAGTAACCTTTTCTCTTAAAATAAAATGATTTTCTATAAAAATATTACATTTTTATAAGATTAAGCTAAAAAAATTAATTATTTCTTTAATAAAGCTTATAGTTACTTTAGTTTTTTTAATTTATAAAGCTTCTTTAAAGTTCTCTTTTAAATGAAACTTATTTTTATTAAATATAATATTATAAATAATAATTACTCTTTTAAAAATTAAGATTTATATTTTATAGAGATTATATATATTTAGTATATATCTTATAGGATATTTAATATATTTATATAAAGCTATTTTAAACTCTCTCTTTTTTATTCTTTTTTCTCTTTTTCTTCTTAAAAGATATACTTTATAACTATAAATATATATCTTATTTTAATAAAGTTAAAAGTTAAGAGATTTTAAAACTTTATAAGTTAATACTTATAAATTTATATATTTTTTAAATTATTCTTAAGTTTATAGTTATAATGCAGCCCCCCTATAAAAAGACTATAGTAAAACTCACCTTATATATAAGTATAACTCTAGAAATACTATATAGGTACCTTAACTTATACTCTCTATTAGTTAAGGAAAATAATATAGAAACCCTATATATTCCTATTAATAAGTAAACTTTTATATAAAGGTAAATATACCTTTTAGCTAAATAGACTAATAGAATAGTAATAGCGCTAGCTATATAGTATAAAGCTAGTAATACTATATATAATAAGGCTAATTATATTAAAGCTAAAGAGGTTATTAAAGCTTTTATAGCTTAATAATAGCTTTATTAAACCTTTTAGTAAAATATTATAAATACTACTATAAGAGAGATAACTTTTTAACTAAAGAGGTTATAATACTACTATATAAGAGATAACTCCTTAATTAAAGAGGTTATTAAAAGAGGTTCTTATAACTAAAAATATAAAAACTTTATATATAAAGCTTTATACTTATCCTTTTTCCTCTTCTTTTTCTTTATTTTATAACTTATAATAAATCTTTTACTATATTTATACTATAAGAGATATATAAAAATACTAATTCTTTATAAAATATACTTTTTTATAAAGGAATAATTAAAAATATTACTATATAGAATAATATTTATATAATAAATAAAGCTTTTAAATTTAATAAATACTTTTTTACTAATTAGTAATATATTATTAAAATAACTATAACTAAAACCTTTATAAATACTTCTAGAAAGAACCTTCTTTATATTATAATTAAAATAATAAATAATAACTATAAATACCTCTATATAGAAGCTATATATATTTCTAACTATACTAAAAAGTAGGTCTTCTTTATATAAGCTTTCTATAATACTAAAGTAGAGGTAGTTTAAGCTTAAACCTAATAAAGGAATATTAGTAAATAATTTTTATACTAAATAGAGAGAGTATTACTAATAATAATATAGTTACTATTAAGCTTATTAATTTAATATCCTACTTTATCTATAAATAATATAAAGTATATTAAAAGTATTAGCTAGGTTAATTAAATAAGAAGAATAATAAATAGTAAAATAGTAATAAGAATAGTATTTAATAGTAATATAAGTAATATATAAGAGAGAGGATAAGTTAATAGTTTAATAGTTAGTAATTAAGTAATTAAGTAATTATAAACTATATTACTACTAAAGTAAAGTTAAAGATAGTAAAGTTATATATATATATATATATAAGTATAGCTAAAGTTAAGAGAAGTAGTTAGAAACTTAAGAGGTTATTAAGGATTATATAACTAAAAGCTATATATATTATTAGGAGGTATAAAGTTAGGAGGTTTATTACTCTAAATAGGTAAAAATTATAGTAAACAGCTAGAGGCCTTTAAACTATTTTTATGTAATTTTATTTAGTAATTTTTAGTTTATTAAGAAGTATAAACTTATATTAAATAAGAGAATTATTATAAATATTAATTTATTTTATAGCTTCTCTAATAGATTTATTATTATTTTTATTTTAATACTTTTAGTAATTAATTTTTTTTTAGCTTTTTTAATCCTTTTTATAAGTTTTCTTATATAAAATACAAGAAATTTTAGATTAATCTCTTTTTTTTTAGTTTATCTTTTATATTTAATATAACTAAAGATCTTAATAATTATTTATTTACTATTTTATTATATATTATAAATAAGTATTCTTTTCTACTTCAAAACTTAGTTTTTAAATATTAAGATTATATAGAAAGCTTTAAAATATATTTTTAAGTAAAAATAAAAGCTATAAAGTTTTCTAAAGTATTTAGTTTTAATAAATAAAAGCTATAAAACTTCTAATAAAGTAACTAAGTAATTAAAGAGATTTTAAAGTATTTTTTAGTATAAATATAAACTTTAGTTTTTTAAAAGTTTTTTTAAAACTATTTTTTATATATAAGTTATTATATATTCTTTATATTCTAATTATATTAAGCTTTTAATCTTTACTTTTTAAGTATTTTAAACTAAATATTTAAAAATATTAAGTTTAAAATATTTAGAGTAAAAATATTATAACTAAATAGAGTTATTATAAGTAGGTTTTAATTTAAATAATAATTATAAAGGTTTATTAAATATAGCTATATAAATAAAGTTAATTTCTTTAGAGTAACTTATATTAATATATAATAAAGAGTAATATAAAATAGAGAAATAATTAAAAAAAAAGTTTATATCTAAAGAAAAATATTTATTTATTATTATAAATAAACTTATAGAAAATAAAACTTTTACTATTTCAAAAATAAAGCTTATTAATACTTCTATAGTACTAAATATTAACTATTTTAAAATAATATTTAGAAATTAAGTTAATATAAAAACTTTTTATATAAGAGATATTCTTTAAAATAAGATCTTTTATATTAACTCCTATAAGTTTATTTAAAAAGTTCTTAAGATTTTAATATTTATTCTTCTAATATAAAGAGATTATGAACTAATTATAACTTAATTTAATTTATTTAACTTATAGTAATTTTTAAAATAATTAAAATTATTAATAAAATAAATAGATATCTTAATATTTATAATAATTAAAAATTAAAAAAGAATAAAGTTAATAATATTTATAGAAAAAGTTTTAATTAAGAACTTTTTTTCTTTTTAAAAAAGAAGAAAGTTTAAAATAAATTAGAGGATAACTATAATAATAAGCTTATTTAAAGGAATATTTATAGAAATATACTTCTATTTTTTTAATTTATTAATCTCTTTAGCTATAATTTATTTATTCTTAATAAAAACTTTATAAAAAGCTTTATACTTTTTATTAAAAGTTTTATTTTTAATATTACTTTTTTATTATTAAATAAGTTAAAAAATATATTTATATAAATATTTTCTTATAAAAAGAATTCTACTTAAATATATTTTATAAAATATTAAATATATTAAACTATTAAATTTATATTTATATAATTAAAATATAAATAATCTTAAGTATTATTTAATAAGTTTTAAAATTTAAAATATATCTTAATATTATTTAAATTTTATTATAAGTTAAATTTTCTCTTAAATATTATAAAATAGCTATTTAAATAGCTTTTTTTTATTAAACTTATAAGTTTATAACTTTTTTAAATAAAGTTTATATTTCTTTAAAAGAGAGAGTTATTTAGCTACTCTCTTTAAAGCCTATATAGTTTTAGAGATATTAAATAGTTTAATTAAAAATAAATTAAACTTTAATTACTTAAAAGAAGTTTTTTATTATAAATACTCTTTATATTTTTAAAATACTATAGTTTAATTTTTTATTAAAAGTAATAAATTAAAAAATATAAAAATCTTTAGGATTAATTAATAAATAAAATACTTTTTTTTAATATAATAAAATACTCCTCTTTTATAATAATAATAATTACTAATTCTCTTTTTATAAAATATATTTTTAAAATATAAATTACTATTTAAAGAATATAATAAGGAGTTTTATTACTTATTATAAAGTTTATAATAGTTTAAGTTTTATTATAAACTATAATTATTTTTTAAAATATTTTAAAAACTTAAAATATTCTAAAAGTAATTATAAAAGTATTTCTTTAAGTTATTATAAATATAGTTTTAAGAGTATTTTCTTAAGTTTTTTATTTAAGTTTAGTTTTTATTAAAAGTTTAAGCTAAATAAGATCTAAAAATTCTTTATTAGTTATTTTTATAACTTAGTTTTAAATTTTTTAATATTTATAAAAATTTATTACTTAAATATTTCTTCTATATTTAGCTTAAATCTCTTATATATAGAGATATAATTTATAGTAATTAAAAAATATTGAATCTTTAATTAAAAGTTTTATTAAATATTTAAGTTTAAAAATAAAAGAAATAAATAAAATTCTTTTAAATTTTTAATTCTCTATAGTTTAATAATAATAATATTCTAAATACTTATAAATATATTAAATATAGTTCTTTTTTATAAAAGTAGAAATCTTAGAGATATTTTTATATTAATCTTTAAAGAAGTTTAAAATATTTAAAATATTTAAATTTATATATTTCTAAATTTTTATAAAAATATAATTATTTCTAACTCTTCAGCAGCTGTTTGCAGCGCTAATAGCTGCTCTTATAGTGTTATAATAGAAGGCCTCTAGCTGTTTACTATAATTTTTACCTACTTAGAGCGATAGACCTCTTAACTCCACGCCTCTTAATAATATATACAGCCTTTAGTTATATAATCCCTAATAACCTCCTAAATCTCTAACTATCTCTCCTAACCTTAACTGCACTTATATATATATATAACTTCACTATCTTTAACTTCACTTTAGTAATAATATAGTTTATAATTATTTAATTACTTAATTACTATAGACTACTAAACTATTAACCTATCCTCTCTCTTATATATTACCTATACTACTAATATTATCCTTATTACTACTTCGCTATCTACTATTTATTACTATTATTATAGTCTTCTTATTTAATTAGACTAGCTAATACTTTTATAGCTATACTATTATTAGTAATACTCTCTCTATTTAGTGCAAAAAGTACTTACTAATCCCTACTAAGTCTAAGCCTAAGCTATCTCTACTTTAGTATTATAGAAAGCTTATATAAAGAAAAGCTACTCCTTAAGATAGCTAGAAATATATATAGCCTCTATATAGAGGTATCTAAAACTATTATTTATTACTTTAATTATAATATAAAGAAGGTCTCCTCTAGGGGTATTTATAAAAGCTCTAGCTATAGCTACTTTAATAATATACTACTAATTAGTAAAAAAGTATTTACTAAATTTAAAAGCTTTATTTATTATATAGATATTATTCTATATAGTAATACCTTTAGCTATTCCCTTATAGAAGGGCGTACTTTATAGGGGATTAATATTCTTATATATCTCTTATAGTATAAATATAGTAAAAGATTTATTATAAGTTATTATTAATATAGGTTTAAAAATAAAGAAAAAAAAGAGGAAGAGAGATAGATATAAAGCCCTATATATAGTAGAGTTTTTATACTTCTAGCTATAAGAACCTCTTCTAATAACCTCTTTAGTTAAGTAGTTATCTCTTATATAGTAGTATTTATAGATAACCTCTTTAATTAAGGAGTTATCTCTCTTATAGTAGTATTACTAAGCTATAAGAGCCTTAATAACCTCTTTAGCTTTAATATAATTAGCCCCACTATATATAGCGCTACTAGCCTTACGCTATATAGCTAGCACTATTACTATTCTATTAGTTTATTTAGCTAAGGTATATATTTAACTTTATATAAAGGTTTACTTACTAATAGGAATATATAAGGTTTCTATACTATTTTCCTTAATTAGTAGAAGGTATAGGTTAAGGTACTTATATAGTGTTTCTAGAATTATATTTATATATAAGGTGAATTTTACTATAGTCTTTTTATAAGGGGGCTGCGTTATAACTATAAACTTAATAAAAATATAATTAAACCTAAGAGAGATAATTTAGTTATTTTAGTCTTTTTAAATTTTTAAGAGGTATTTAGAACTTATAAGTTAGTTTTTAATAAAAATAGATATCTTAATAGTTAGTTAGTTATAATTAATTTAAAAAAGGAAAAGAGAGAGTTTTATTTATTTTTATAAATAGTTATAATATATTAATAAAAATAGAAGTAAAATTTAATAAGTTAAGTTTATAATTATTATATAAGTAATAATTATAAGAAACTAAAAAGTTAAATAAAGATATATCTTTTTCTAAGAAGATATTATACTCTTAATATACTTTATATTTTAAGTATATTAAGCTAATAAGCTTATATAACTTACTTTTTAATAAGTACTTATTAAGGCTGCTTTATAAAGCATATAGTATATTACTAGATACCTTATTATAGTTTTATTTTAATCCTTAAGTATACTTCTTAATATATATAATAATATATTACCTCTAATAAGGTTTTTTTATTTAATAATAGTTAGCTAATAAATAAGCTTAGGTCTTTCTATAAAGCTATATAAAGTTTTATTACTTAATTTAGATCTTTAAGTTTTAATAGTTAATAAACTAAATATTTAACTATATAAGAGATATTACTAAAGTTTATAATTTTACTAATTAATTAGTAAAAAGTTTAGTATTTAATATAACCTAGTTAGAATTATATTCCTTAAGTTAAGAGGGATATATAAATAGAGGTTAGCTATATATATTAAAGCCTCTAGTTAAGAGAATTAATATAGCTGTAATTTTTAAGTAATATTACTATTTAATAAATCCTATATTATAAGTTAGATTAATAAGTATATATAAAATACCCTCTTAATAGCTATACTTATAGCTATAGAGAAAGTTATATTTATAGCTATACTTATAGCTATACTTATAGCTATAGAGAAAGTTATATTTATAGCTATACTTATAGCTATACTTATAGCTATACTTATAGCCTTATTTATAGCTTTAACTATAGCTTTATTTATAGCTTTATTTATAGCTTTATCTATAGCTAATATAATAGCTATATTAATACTTATAAGTAGGGCTATTAATTAAGCATATTACTTTTATAATATTAATATCTAACTTTAAATATAAATACTTTAAGCTTAGTATACTTATTAATATAAATAACGCGTAAAAGCTTACTATAGAATTTAATATTAATCTAATTAATAAAAATCTATCTTTTCTTATATAGCTTAATATATATAAAGAGCGTATAATTAAGATAACGCTTAAGAGAGTTTTTATAATAATAACTCTTTATAAAGTAAACTTTACTATAGTTTTTTTTAATAAGAAAGCTATATTATAACTATAAACTTAATAATTAATATCTTATTTAAAGAATTTATTTCTTAAAATTCTAAGTAAGTTTTTTTTTCTAAAGTATATACTTAAATATTACTTATATTTAGTTTAGTAAGTAGTTATTTAATAAACTTCTATTAAGCTTAATATATAATAAGTTTCTTATTATCTTTTTAATAATATTATTTTAAAGTATTATAATAGTTTTATTATTAAAGCTTTATATTAATAATTATATCTTTTAATCTTAATAATCTTTTTCTCTTTAATTAAAACTACTTTAATATAAGTATTAATAAGTTTAATAAGTATAAAGTAGCTTTTTATAGCTATTTCTTTTTATAGTAATACTTAATATTTTTAAATATACTTATATAATTTATTATATTTTTATTAAAACTATATATTTATTCAAAACTTTATATTTTTATAATTTTATATAAGATAGATATTATTAAACACTAAATTTTTTTAGTTAAGATTTTATTTAATAAAAAATTATAGTATATATATTTAAAATTTAAAATAAAATTTATATATAATAGCTATAAATAAGTTTAATATTACTAGTTATTTTAAATTCTTAACCTTAGAAGTATAATTATAGAGGTAATTTACCTATTTAGTAGAGTAAGCAATTTGCATTAGCTTTTCCCTGCTTAAGCTATAATACATAAAGGTTGTTTTCTTTCTTATGCAGCATGACCACACACAGGTTCTTAGGCAATCATAAGCCCCCGATCTTCAAACGCTCAGCTTCAAGCTCTCTCTCAGCTTGTTGGTAGTACTTCGCGGTGTCGACACCATGCTGGTTGTGATTGACAAAGTTGAACCAAGGCACGACGCCCATGAACAGAGCAGAGTATCTTGACTGTCTTGCAGCAACGCCCTGCATGTGAGGGGTCAACCTGCTCTCGCCATACAGCGGCTTTCCCGCCTTGACCTTGGAGACCATCTCCTTCATATCCATCTCAACCTCTCTCGCGTTCTCGGTGGCACCGTAAAATCGCACTATGCCTTTGTGGTTAGTGCCTCCGTTCCTTCAGATCGTCGTACAAACTCACAGCTAGAGCGCTGGTAAAAGTAAAGAAATCCTCCAGCAAGACCGATGGCTCCAGCGAGGCGCATGGCTTGCGCCAAACCTCCCTTACCGACATGTGAGGGAGCGAACTTCTCGAGGGCAAGGAGAGCGCCAGGAGCGAAGGCTGCGGCTATAGCTCCGTGGGCATAATCGGAAGGCCTGGCATAGCCAACGACCCTCTTGAAGTGGCTGTGGGCATTCCGGCGTTAGCAATCGACCTGAGCTGTCATATGGCCCGGGACAATCGGGTTCGGGCATACGGGTCATTGTCGATGAGCTTCGTGGAAGTACGTTAGCGTTATCGGCAGCGTAGAAACAAGGAATCGTAGACGGAGTACGAACAGGATAATCGCTCTTGACGACCTTGGTGGGAATATATGTCTGCACTTGTGCGGTAGCCATGGTCGCGGACGACAATTCAAGACCCAATTGCGTCGGTGGTGGCTATCGTCGTCCAGCAATTCGAAGTGGTTGATGAATTGGATATGGCTGGGCGCTGATTGGAACTGAACTTGGAACATTTTGCCTGAGGCACCACTCCAGAGGCCTGCGCTGAAGTATGTGGCTGTGGCGTCTCCGACTTTGTGGCTCGCCCATCGAAGGTCTGTGCGGCAACGGACAGACGCGTTTCTTAATTGAAGTCGCGCCGCGTGTGGTCGCCGGCTAGTGACAATCCCATCTTAAGGCAATATATAGTCCACCCTGGGTGCAATCTGTTGATGTCTCGTGAAGTCCCAGAGCCTCGTCAACATGACATCAAGAATAACACCCGCGTATGATGACTTGGACAATTATGCCGTTGAAGATTTTGATGACCCGTTTCGAACCCCGCCCCCGGACGCAAAGGAGCTCGGCGTGAACAAGAGGAAACAGGGTGAAGCACTGGGGCTCGAAGAAGAAGTTGAAGTGAATAAGCGAGCGAGGGTTCCGAGAGTCAAACTTGACGAGGCAAGGTGAGGTTTGGTGCAGCCGATCATTCATGTCTAATGTGTAGCTGACGACGTGTTTTTGCAGACTACTCTCGGACAATGGCATCCCCAAGCTTCGAAAGCGCGCCGCAGATCTCCAATTTAAGGGGAAGGGACACGAGGTCGGCTTTCTTGCTACTTTGACGCGTATTCCGTGGATACAACTAACTCACTGCTAGTTCTCTGATGCAGCCCGCTTGCTATCCTTCTACCAACTCTGGCTGGACGACTTATTTCCAAAAGCCAAATTTCTCGACGCCGTAGCGATGGTAGAAAAGACGGGGCACAAGAAGCAAATTGCGCACAAGCGATTGGAATGGATCAATGAGGGCAAACCCAAACCCTGGGAGGCGGATGACGCTTTCGAGGTGGAAGCTGAGATTCAGGGTCCTGTGGCTGCCGAGGCAACAGCGAGTGCACCAGCTTCTTTCACACAAAACCGCCCGAAGACACCAGAAGCAGCTGTTCCGGACGAGGACGATATATACGGAGCTACGCCCGTAATGCCACCCAAGAGTCAAGCGTTGGGAGCACCGAAGCCAACTGAAGAACCAGACGGGGACGACGACTTGGATGCTCTTATGGCGGAAGCAGAGATGGCTGACCGGATGCAATCACCGGCTCACTTTCCACATAACCAACCAGCCGGGGATGACTTTGAAGACGAAGAGGCAGCTATGGCTGAGATGGGCGGCTTGTGGTGATTCCGACGAATTATGTGTGATCACCGACTATGTAACGAAACTTGGAAAGGGGGAGAAGGCGAAAACGATAAACGGAGGCTAGACCGCGGGGCATCACGTCTTCTATGGATTGCCGTCGCTTGAACCACGGGAGTGAACTTTCTTCTTGTCACGTCCTACAGCGCCTTCGGGAGGGAACGTTAGAGTTGGACTTGGCGCAAGAGAAAGTGCTTCGAGGCTGCATGGAACAAACACTGAAGAGTGAGAAACGATGCAAAAGGCGTTGTTAAGGCGGCATGCACATTGATCAAGTCGGATGGGATATTGTCTAACGCAAATAGTTTAATACCAAACTAACAGCTTTAATCGTCGAGGCTGAACCACGCCACGTCCTGCTGAACCACCAGGATTCAGTGGTTTCTTATCAAGTCAGCGTCCCCAACCTATTTACCACAACCAGGACGGTGTCAATAGCAGAGGCGTTGTCCAGCCCCGACGAACACATTTATTTAGACTGGATATACACACTGCTTGTGTGAGCCCGTCGACACACTTTGGGATTATCTTGAAACGGGTCTTAGAATTTTGTTCATTGGTCGCGAGGCGACTCTCGTTCAGTATTTGTTGTTACATTTCCCAGGTTTGACCTCTAATTTCGCTGGACACCATCCATAACGCCGTGACCATTCCCACCACCATAGTCATAACCTTTATCAAGCTAATCGACAACGCTTCCCAAATTCCGTCACATCTGCTTCATCACGCTTCCGTTTGGAAACTACTGTAAACACATAAGTGCTAGCTGATGTCGAGGCACGATTTCTCGAGTAGGGGATGTCTTGCGGTGCAAGTTGACCCTTCCGGACCAGACTCCGCTCTTCAACCCTCAGAGCCCATAATAAGGTCATGAGCACCTCTCTAGACGGCAACGGTGCGCCACTCAACCACGTCCGCGGTGTCTGACCGCTGTCGCGCCCCGCCGAAGGTTCAGTCGACAACCCTTCAACACGTTCGTCGCATCCTTCAGATACCAACCGCAATGCCTCCATCGTCGCATCCATAAGTGGACGCGCCAGAGTGGGGCTGCAGGTTAGGATTCTCTGAAGAGACTTGAGTCTCAGAGTTGGTAGAGTCGCGGCCGTAGTCCGGGTCCGCTGCGACGGCTGTGCCGATAACCGCGTTCGTGTCTGAGACACTGCCGTTGACCTCGTCGTTGAGGAATTCGCTGATGTCGAATGGGTCCTGGAGGAAGGCGGTAGAGTCACCAGCCAGATAATCGTGTTCATAATCGAGGGAGTTGGGGGAAGAGAGAAGCCCGCTTTCAAGGACATAGCGATCTGTGTCAAGGGCCGCCGACAGACTGAAAGAATCACCGATGATGTGATTGACAGCATCTGAAGCTGCAGAAAGAAGACCAAGGTCGGATGCAGAGGGGTTTGAGAGGCCAGCCATGATTGCGGAAGGTCCTCCGACTGTTGACACTGCAGGTCGCACAACATCGCTGCAGGACGTTGTGTCAAGTCGGAGGAGGACTTCACGTTGGTCTCGGCCACTTCGTTGTCCTCGGCATCTGCCTCGTCATCTTCTGCGATTGGCGAAAGCTCGGGGGATAGCGACGCGGGGTTGACGGTCGGATTGCTACGAGACGTAGTCATCAAATCATCGACGAGATTCTTCGTCTCATCAATAGAGGGACGGTGTCCATCATGAGAGCCAAAAAGCTCTGGTGATAGGGTGACAGTGTTGGATCGGAGAGGATCGAGAGGCGATGATGACCGAGTCAGCATGCCAGAGTCACGGCGAAATTTATTCAGCTCCTCCACCAAGAGCTGGTTCGCCTTGGTGACGTTTGAAAGGGCTGCCTCGAGCTCCTTGTTCCGCCTCTCGAGAGCCTCGACCTCTAAACGCTTGCGCTCTCTAGACGACTGAGCAGCTCGGCGATTACGGAGGACGCGCTCGACTCGACGCTGCTCTTTCTCATCTTCCGTCTTCGCTCTTTTCCTACTCGGGGTTAGCTACGGGCCTGGGGCATTATCCGATTGCGTCATACCTTGGTGGGAGGTTTGTCTTGGGCTCCGGGAGAACTTGACCCCATGATTTCCTCTTCTTCACGGGCTTCTTCTCAGTCGAAGGAGAGTCGGTGTCCGGGGTTGAGACGGGGTTGTCCTCGGTGAAGGGCGGAGGCGTTAACATATCGGAGGGGTTGACGGTGGTATCATCGGCGGCCAAGGGTGCGGCGTCGCCGAAGAGGGATGGATAGAGCTCGCCCGGAGTCGAAACGAAAGACTCGGCAGGCGAGTCTTCGAACTTGATCATTGGTGACGTCTGTTCCCAAGCAGCCATCGTAGTTTGCGGTTGTGATGGTGATGCAACAGGGCTGTGGGATAGGCAGAGAGGACGACTTTTTCGTTGGTGCGGAGCGCGAGAACACAATCGACCTGCCAGTTCCAATGCGGAGAGTTGGAAGGCCAGATGCGGGGGAGAAGTGTGTTGCAGCAGTGATGTGGGTGTGAAGTGGGTTGTTGAAAGTATGGAGGTGCCGTCCTAGTTCCTCATACAAAAAGATATAGAAAGAGCGTTATTCTAAGAAGGCATGATACCTCTTTGACGAGGACCCGTAGAATGAGTCAGACTGATTAGGTGAGTCACCGACACAAGACACCAGGTCCAAGTGGAAGCTTGATCGTCCGGGTCCTGGGGCAAGTTGACAAGTGTTCTCTCTCGTAGGATGGGTTTGGCGTGGTGAGAGCTGAGGATTACTAGGCCCAAATGTGAGGTGCAGGCGATGTGGCCTCTTTTGTAAGTTGAGGCCACGCTGGCCCCGTGCAAGGGGGCGCTTTGGGATGGTCAACGTGTATTGCCTCAGGCAAAAGTGCCCAAGCCCCCCAAGGCCCCCAAGGCCGCAAGGGCGAGAAGGACCTACTATGTACGGGTGTACCTGAGGCCACAGTGGAGGGCGTAGTGGAACAGGGGGCGAAAGCGAAGCAAGGGTGCCGCCTTAAATGGGGTCAATCACGCAAGGTCTCAGGAGGTAGGACTTGTCGTGTTTGTCTACTCCGTATCGTGCCTGCCTGCAGAAAGGTAAGGAAAGTATCTGTAGATACGTATACTTTCGTAGAGTGGAGGGGGGCGCAGAGGATGGTCATCAGTGTGAGTGGGCGAAACCCCAAAAGGGAGGTAGGTACTAGGCGCAAGGGGGCCATTCGGAGCGAATCCAGCGAGGTAAGTGGATGGTGATTGGTGGATCTATGTAGCTGACAGCAGTGAAAGGAGCAGGAGCGTGTAGCGACTCCATGGTTTCACTGGCTCGGATGTCTTCCCCAGTTCCACGTCCAGCTTGCAAATGGGGGGCGCCTTGGGTCAGCTCTAAACAGGAAACACGGGAGCCACGGGGCGGAAACACGAATGGCGCACCGTGCCAAACGTAGGCCGCGCCGCTCCAGGGAGCATCCCCCTTTTCTATGCTTCAGCGAGGCACGAACTGTAATTAATTGACCATCTCTTCGTAGGTTCCGAGTCCGCTCAAGCGAGCGGGCTTCGACGCACTGGATAGTCCGGATGCTTCTCGCTGACCAGGTTGATCAATCGATCCTCTGCCGTATCTTCACGTAAGCTTGGCTTCGCTCCGCTGTGTTGCGTGCCGTGCCTCATCTGCCGTTGCTGACCTGGCTGACTAGGTGCCTACATGGCTGACACGGCATGCGCTGCTGTCAGCTGAGCTCACCGCAACTTGCCGACTCTCTTCACCGTTGAAATACTATATAGCAACGAACCCGATTCACGCACTTGCCATTTCTGCTACAGTGCTACGCGGCAATGCGTCCAGGTCCGAAGCGACCCACAGAGACGACTCGCGGTATCCATCGCCGGCAGACGTCGGAAACGATAGCTGATTTAGTGTGCCTCGACGTCTACCGCCCGCCGCTTGCTAAACTTAGCCACCCGACTTCCCCGGCGTTGCTCCAGCTCAGGCCCACCCAAGTTTGAAGACCTCACCCCTCGTGCGACCTTACTCAGTCAGCGCCGCCACTGCGAATTTCTCCTCCAACCTCAGTGTCTTACGGAAGACAGTGCCAATCCGGGCTGAATCTTACTAGAACTACCTTTCGCTCCGTTCATATGCTTCCATGTTTTATACTTTGGTGCCATCTCAAGGTCGCAAAATTCTATTGCGAAAATGACCCAGAACCAGCATAATTGGCCGGGCCTAGACATTGCACACTGTGGTGCTGCTGAGTCGTCTTCGTCTCTGTCTCATCCACCTTGGAAACACGCTTCCTGATCCTCCCTGCCTGCCCAGGAATCCAGGAATCTCATACCGACTGTCTCCCGCTCCGATTCCTCACATTACTGGACCTCGCTTCATCCAGTCGAAGTAAGGGAACTTCACCAGCCTGATCAGCATATTGCGTGTCTCCATCCTACGCCGCTTTTTTTTACGGTGGACAAGGAGGGGTCGTACAGTTCGCCGGCGCTCTGCGCTCCGCACTCGACACCAGAGATGCGGCCGCTTCACCGGCGTACCCATCCATCGGATCACCGCTTCTGAGGCGACCTAGGCGTTCTGATTGCCGCAGATCCGCTGCACTGGCCGGCAGGCGACTCCTGAGTCCAGACTGCGACGCCTTCGACCTTGGGGGTGCACCATTGAAGGCCGCTGTTCGTCATGTCTATACCTTTGATACGGTTTAGGGAGTACCAGCCATGAACTTTAAGAGCTGCCAATGACAAATGGAATGTGCCCGGCTGAATATGTACGGTGTACCTCCGATGAAACCACTGACATGCCGTCGAGACTTTGATCGACGGTCTGTGTACTGATGTCAAGTTCACCTCAACGTCTTGCGACGAGCTAAGACAAACTATGATTACATTAGTCGCCGTCGCCTTCATTGTCGCCTTTGCCCTCCTACCGAGTCCTATGTCGACGCCTCAGGTAGTTGTGTGTCCAGTCACGTAATAGCAGCCGACGCTCTCTCAATCTAAGAATCGGGCGTGGCACGCTGTTGGCGCGCCGTTCGGTACGTCTATAAATCTTCTCCGTTTTGTCGTCTCCAAAAAGAGCGAAGGATGTGAGAAGGTCTAGCTGGTGGCAGAAGAGGAAGACCTAACGCAGAATCTCCGTGCACCTTGATGAGTCGAAGGGATGGATTTCCGAGAACTCCTGTGTACTGCGTGCTGGTTCGACATTAAGGTCATGTTCAAGATACGACGACACGATGATTTGCACCGACGCAAATGGCTGTAGCCTGTCTACGCTATAAGCAAACCGAGGATGTGACAAGTACCAAAGTTTCCCCGCATACTCATCCCAGAACCCCTTTTTGTGGTACCCATACCTGCTCGTCGCATACAACCATGTAGTGTCGGATTCGGATTCGTACTCATTCAGTCAATGTCCTTCAGGGCCGAGTGAGAGTGAAAGACCTTCGTCTGCCGCAGATGGCAGCGAGACGACCGAGGACGAAAAGCTGAATAGGGTACGTAATTAGCTGTCAAAAACCGTCTCTCGGTACTAGTCGGGCATCGGCAAGAGGAGAACGAAGTACCTCCCTCCCCACCTAGTTCGAGAACAATCACGGAAGGCCAGACACCTTGGTCGTCAATTTTCCCCCTGTTGCCCCTGTTAATCGTTGTTTCAAACGGAGATACGTACAGTGAACTGTTCCCTCAGTCGCAAAAGACCCCTTATCTTCCAGACGTCCTCTGCCCGTCGCATGCACTTCTTGCGTGGCCTTCGAACCGTTATTCACTACCCTCAGTTCGTAATCTTGCATCTGGAAACCTGTCACAAGACAGGATCCCAATTACCGTGAGCACCTTTGACAATGCCTTCAATGTCCGAAGTTACCCAGCCACCGTAAAAATCACCTGGCTGAGGCTCAACTAGTTCCCCATCTACAAAACAGTCCCACGGTCCTGCATAGAAAGACAAATATCCCTTGATTGCGTCGAACCCGGGCGTTGGGGAATTGTACGACCAGATGCGATTCGATACGACTTGTGGTTCCTGAGCATTGGATGTTCTGGGTGCAGTAATTGCGTAGTAAGTTGCAGCACCCTTCCACTCGCAGTATGTACTCCGTTGCGTCGGGGTGAGTGGGACGTTAATGGAAGTGGATGGGAGATAGTATGCTGTCCAAGAATCAGTAACGGTTCGAATAATTATGATGGTGGCACAGGAAAAACACACTGGGAGGATGGTGAGTCTCTAGCACCCAGTAGGCATCCTTGGTGTCTGCGATCAATTCGCCTTGCCAAGTAATTCGCAGGTGTTTTGACACCTTCTCCAGCAGTGGAGGTCGTGGAAACGATTGCACATTCATTTTTAGTCTTGCAGCCATGGGAGAATCGATTTACAGAAGACGTTGATACGCCATGTAGGGGTGGTTTTCTCGGGCTAGACTTTAATACTCTATTCCCTTCACCACGCGGGCGTCCGCATGAGAGCATCATAGATATCGTCTCATCCAATTTCCGGCAATATAGTTCGTCCGGTTTGAGGCTACCAGTCCAACAAACCACTGATGATGAGCCACAGGCGTGCTGGTGTCAAGGCTCATGTGGCAGTGGCTTGGGCTGGTGTTTCGCTTACCTAACACACCAGCACGGCTAAAGCGTTACGTCATGCAGTTTGGCTGGTCTGGGAGATGGCCCCGCCCGGCGCAGGTGTCAGGCTGCCAGCTTGTGAACCGATACCGCTCGTTATCTCATGCCGCCTGCCGACCATCATCGTCCAACACCTGACTGGCCACCTGAATGACCGGCAAGACTTCTTGTGACACATAACCTCCACGTCCGAAGTTGTCCATATTGTTCACAGCCTGTACTTTTCATATTTCTTCCGTGACACCCGTCCTACCTGACTGCCATTAGGCAAACGATACTCTCAGAGCCGTAGCGTTGCGATAACCTCTCGTTAACCCCGCCACCACATACCCGATCCTGAATAGGCTCCAGACGACATCATGTCGAACCGTCAGCTGTCCCGAGACATGCAAGTAGAGTTCCAGGCGAGGGTACGTACGAGATACTGATTAGCCATCGTGCTGTGAGAAGTCACCGTTTCTATGATTACTGACAGAACTCTAGTTCCAAGCCAAGCAAGCCCGACGAGAAGCGCAGAAGGCCGCGAAGCAAGACCCAATCCTGAAGAAGCAAATCCAAGATGTTGGTCATCGCCAGACAGCGCGTCGCAATGTTGCTTTGAACCACGGCTAATGTTCGATTGGATAGCTGCTGAAGAAGGGTGAAACAGCAAAGGCATATCAGAAGGCTAAAATGCTTCTTTCTAAGCAAGCTTTAGCTCAGCAGATGGATCAAATGGCGGATATGGCCGAGCTCTCCGCCGTCCAAATCCAGGCCAATAACTCAATGAATCGCATGACGCACATGATGGGACAGTCGTCTCGTACCATGTCCCTCGCACAGAAGAACATGAACCCCGAGAAGGTATGTCGAGTCGGTGCAACAACCACCGTAGTGACACCGTCGGCCTCTACTTACAAGCCATTTTCTATTTCAGACCCTTGTTACATTGGAGCAGTTCAAACAGCAAAACGAGGAGTATGCCATGTCCAACGGCATTTATCAGGACGCCATTTCGCAATCTACCAGCGCCCAGGTATCCGAGGACGCGGTCCATGAGCTACTAGGCAAGCTAGCTGATGATGCAGGCGTGCAGCTCAACGCTGAGCTCAATAGCGCAACACCAGCCAAGGAGGAGCTTGTCGCTAGTGAGCCTACTGCGGAAGAGGAGGATGCCTTGCAACAAAGACTGCGGGCTTTGAGAGCATAGATTTGTATCGCACGCTGTCAAATTAAGCAGTCAAGGCTGGCATCACTCATTAAGCATTTCGGGACTTTTTTAATTAGGCGTTTTTGGGGAGTTGGCACACGCGAGAAGAATACTGGAGGAATGAGCTCACGAACACAAGACGTCATGGGAAGGAGTCTTCTGCAGGAGGGCTCTGTGCCGTGGCAGTATGTTTGTGGTTTTAATCGAAACTCAGGCAAATCGTCGGCCAACGCTTATTATGCTTAGACTTGAGGCATGTCGAACACTTCCATTTTCTACATGTACAAACTGGCTACTGCTGTAATATCCCGCTTGATCATCTCCTGTGCAGTCTGCATCTTCTGATACAGTTCCGGATCGCCGATGATACGAGCAGCATTCTTCACCTCACGGCATGTCTCGTCAAGCCGCGTGATGGTTCGCACGATTGTGCCCTCAAGCACGTCTGTGAGGTCGGTGATGTTTTTGAAGCTCATGCCTCTCGCCCATTCATAGACCACCTCCATCAGACCGAATCTAGGACGAGATATGAAGTCATTGGAATCGTCCGCGGCTTGGATGACCTGATACAGCGTTTGTACCTCGTTAACCTTCTCGCTGATAGCAATGATGGTGTCCTTGCCACGCTCAAGATTTCCGGTCAAATTTGGCTGTGAGTCAGTCTTCTCCTGAAACACGAAGGCAGAAAGCAAAGCTGCAATTTCAGCCGGCTCGTAGTCTGCGAGCACGTTGTCCAAAATCAGCTCCGTCAGGACGAGTTCATCGCCTGAATGGATTTCGCAAGCTACCTTGCCCTTGAGCTGAATCCTGGAACTCTCGTCGATGAATTGAAGTTGCTTCAACACCTGGATTCGTTGCTCATAGTCGGGAAGCAGCTGTAGATTCTGGTCCGACAGAGACTGGCGCAACTGAGAAATATGCTCCTTGATGAGCCACTGATCATGGCACATCGCGAACTGTTTGTTCATATAGCGTTAGTAGTCGCTCTTCGTCAATATGTCTTTGTAAAAAGATGTCACTTACATGCTTCAAGAACTGTCCACAGGACAGTGATGGAGACGACGATGCAGTTAACTCAGCATACTTTCGTTTCTTCATCATCTCCTGAAATTGCAGGTTTTTGATCTTGGAAAGGTCCATCTCATCCCACAGGTCGTCCCATGATCGACAGATCGAATGGAGTCTGTCCTTTGCCTTGATGTACTTCTCGCCACTCTGAAAGATCTCTGGCACGATACCCTTCGTCACGTATCTGGTGAGGCACTCTACATCGCCCAGGGGCACATGCAAGGTCTTAATGCGAATGTGCTTCTTCGCCTGTGGCAGCGGCGTAAGATATTTGCGAAAAGCCGGAATGAAGGGCAGAAGGTCAGTCGAGTCCCGAGTTTCCCTCATGAGTCTGATCTCGCATACATGCAGAGTCGGACTGCCCTGTGGGCCCTTGTTTGTTGCCCCGTCCGACAACAGAATGCCGGGTGTACGGATGCCATCTTTATTGTACACAATTAGGCGCGACTGGCTGAACATCTTGCGGCCGATAGGGATGCCAAGGAGGAACTTATACATTTCCTCGGTCAGCACTTTGTAGTCTTGAGAGGCTTGGTGACAGTCGTCAATTGATGCGTCGCAGGTATTGCATGAGTCCCGCTTAATCTTGGCCAGATCGGCCTCCGAAACCTTGACGGCTTTCTCATGCTCCGGCAGGAGCTGTTGTGTGGCATGTTCTGAAAAGCTGCGCTTAATCATCTCTTCAATCTTGAGTGCCTCCACTCGCAACAAGTTGAGAATCATGTTGTAAGTGAGTCGAAATTGGGATCTTAGCTTCGATGGCTCTCCCAAGATCATCTTCTGGAGATCAACAACGGGGGGGGCCTCATCGCCACCTGGCGGAACAATGATGACTGAACCAACAGTGTCCAGGCCTCGGCGCCCTGCCCGACCAGCCATTTGCGTGTATTCACCGGGAAGTAGGTTTCGGAACGAATGACCATCGTGTTTCCGATAGCCTGAAAAGACGACAGTTCGAGTTGGCAAGTTAAGACCCATGGCAAATGTTTCCGTTGCAAATAGCACTTTAACGAGAGTTTGAGCGAAGAGAATCTCGACAATCTCTTTGACAATGGGTAGAAGGCCTCCATGGTGGACTGCAATACCCCTCGACAAGAGTTCCCTCAGTCTGATTATTTGAGGGAGGACTCGGTCTTCGGGCTTCAATCTGGCGATTGACTTCTCAATAGTCATATGAATCGCACTCTTCTCGGCGGCGGTGCAGAAGTCCTGGTTGCTAAGTGCATCGGCATTTTCCTCGCACCGTTTCTTCGAGAAGACGAAGATACAGCCAGGTAGCAAATTGGACTTCTTGAGAAATTGCACAAGATGAACCCAGAGATTCTTGTCCTGAGCAGCCGATGTGAAGCCGCCTTGACGACCAGTCCGTCCTAGGTGGCCTGGGGCATGGCTGGCACGTGGTGGTCCGCCACGCCCTCTCTGCTGGCCTCCACCACCCCGAGGTCCGCCGCGCTGCCCACCGCGCTGTGCTCCACCTCTCTGGCCTCCTCTCTGGCCAGCAACACCGCCCCCACGCGCCGAGTTGGTCGTTTCCGGGGCCTTCGGCTTGTCCTTGCCTTGAATGGCCTGATTGGCCTCCTTCCACCCTTTCTCGACGAATTTCTTGTCGGAGTCCACAATCTTGTGTATGTTTTTGCCAGCCCAGAGGTAATGCTCAAGTGGAATGGGGCGCTTTGGGGTGGAGATGACGTAGATGTCTTTCTGCTTTGTCCTTCCAACCCAAGAAGCGAACTCGTAAGTGTTGGGTACAGTAGCAGATAACAGGATGAGCGTGACGTGCTCTGGAAGCATAATAATGACCTCCTCCCAGACTACACCGCGTTCAAAATCATTGACGTAGTGCACCTCATCAAAGATAACGAACTCAACGTCCCGTATCAAGTCTGCCCCTCTATAGAGCATACTGCGCAGAATCTCCGTAGTCATGATCAGACAGCTTGCCTCTGGGTTGATTTGGACGTCGCCGGTCAGGATTCCCACCTCGTCGAATGTTTGGCGGAAGTCCCGGAACTTTTGGTTGCTCAAAGCCTTGATGGGTGAGGTATAGATGGCCTTCGTCATGTGTTTTGAAGCGAGGGCGATGGCATACTCAGCGACGACAGTCTTGCCCGCTGAAGTATGTGCAGCGACAAAGACAGAATCGCCGTTTTCGAGATGATAGATGGCTTCCTTTTGAAAAGTGTCGAGCTCGAAGGGCCAGTCTCTTGCCATGTCGGGCACCAGCTCCCTGAAATTTGGGATCTCTCTCTTGATGTCGACCATATGGGCCCATTCTCGTCCAGCCTTTCTAGCACTTGACGCTGTAAGGGTACCGTGTGGCTCCAAAGCCGGGAACTCAACAGGCAAGATAGCATCGATATCCTCGCCGTCTTCCTCGTCGGACTCAGGATCCCTTTCGCCATTTGTTTGAGCTTCGCTTGCCGGCTCTTCGACTTCCGGCGCCTCCTCAGGCTCTTGGTCCAGCTCTTGCTCCACTGCCCTGGCCTCATCCTCGTTAGTCTTTTTCATGCTGACGTCAATACCGCGATTGAGGCCGGGAGCAACTTCGAGTAGCCCGCCCTCGCCAAGTTTGATTACTCTCTCGAGCCTGTTCGAGGGTGCTGCATCGTCACCCACGCCAGCTCGATGGACCTGGTCCTCGAGAGCGGCCGTGGCCTCGATGCCCTCCAAACCGCCGGGAGCAAAAGGGAAAAAGCCAGCGGCACCTCGTACGAAGTCAGCCCTGCTGGCTGGCTTGCGGAGGAATGAAGTAGAGTTCTTCGCCGTGGCACTGTTAGCAGGGACAGTCACATTTTTGTAGCCTGTCACTCTGCCCTCTAGACCATGCCTCTGAAATCGTGTGACGGTTCGGGTCTGAGGTTGACCAATCTTGAACAGCTCATTGTAGTCCACGGGGCAGTCCCAGCGTCTAGAGAGATCAAGTTAGCAACAAGAAAGAGACGATGACTAATGGTTAGACTTTACTGTTGGAGTCGGTTGAGCCAAATTGGTGAAAATTCTGTGGTAGGCGTAAGGAACTTGTCCTCAAGGTGTGTCCTGAGTTCTAACACATTCCGTTTGACTCGTTTGCGTGGTCGCTGCTCAAACAGAATATCGTCGATGTTGAAGGGGTTGTCTTCAAGAGATAGACCCTGAGTGGCCTTAGCCAGATCAGAAGCCATCTTGAATGACGGTTCAACGCACAAACAAAATGACTTTGCACTGGTGTGTGGGCGATATGAAGTTGTGGTGGTGATGCAATTGGGTAAAGTAGCTAGCCCGAGCTCCCTGGTAATGCAGACTGCCTTAGTACGCTTAGGGCAGGTGGGGTTGGTGACGGCGCGTGGGGCGGTCGCTAGGTGCTGCGCCCACGGCGAGGGCCGTCTTGAACCTCATCTCTTGATTACGGCAAAACAATAACGAGATGGATTGGGTGCGCGCTTGCTGACATTTTGTCTTTTCAGGACATGTAGACGACACGCAATGAGACTACAGGTACTGGACTCAAGTTATGCAGCACGTCGGGCAAGCCATGCCTTGATGAACCGAATAAGGTAGCCTGGCCGACGCGTGTGTTACCGAGCCCAATAACGGTGGCTAGCTTTGCTAACACTTTGGCTCCCGAGATACACCTCACAAGAGCCTCCATCATTCCCGCTGACCATCCTACATATGCGGTGCTGTTCTATCAGATCGCAAAAAGCCTCGCCCATTTAGTGAGTTCCTGGAGGGGCAAATCACCGACGAGCGTCTAGCTTTTGCACTCACAACCCTAGAATCCAGAGCAGTCACTGACCGATCCTACCTAGCTGGACACATGGCTGGGCATTCCGTCAATGCGCCCACAATTCCTGTCCGCAAATGCAGAGCCAGGCAGTCTGGCCAAGCCAATTGTCTACAGGTGATCCTTCACGACTAGTTGCGCTCTCAGGGTATGAGATGTATATATGACAACTGAGCAACATACAAGTACAAGCTTCCCCCGAGTCTATCAAGCTCAACATTCCATTATGAACCGCGTCCCATCTCGGGAAGCGTCGCATCAAGTAGCACACCGGCACCCACGCCTTCATTTATTTCGTATGATTCCTCAGAGACGCAGCATCTTTGCGACGTAGTCCTCGATGATCTGCTCGGTAGGGAAGCTCATCTCTTCGAGACCCTGGGCGTAGGGTGTAGGAACATCGGCACCAGTAACTCTCTGAGCAGGGGCGTCGAGGTAGTCGAAGGCATATTCCATGGTCAGGGCCAGAATCTCGGAGCCAACGCCAAAGGCGGGGAAGCCAGACTCCACCGAGAGAAGGCGATGAGTCTTCTTCACAGACTTTACGATAGATTCAACGTCCAAGGGCTTGATGGAGCGCAGGTTGATGACCTCGACCTCAACACCATACTTCTTCTTCAGGTTCTCGGCTGCAACCAAGGTTTGGCCAACGCAGCGCGAAAGAGTGACAATGGTCAGGTCCTTGCCAGAACGCTCGACCTTGGCCTTGCCGAAGGGGAGAACAAAGTCGTCCTTCTGGGCAGCCTCTGACATGGGAAAGGTCTGGCCGTACATGAGCTCGTTCTCGAGGACGACCACAGGGTTGGGGTCGCGGATGGCGGCCTTCAAAAGACCCTTGGCGTCCTCGGCGCTCCACGGGGAAACAACCTTCAGGCCGGGGATGCTGCCGTACCACGCAGAGTAGTCCTGTGAGTGCTGAGCAGCGACACCGGCGGCAAAGCCGTTGGGACCACGGAACGTGATGTTGCAGGGCTGAATACCACCCGACATGTAGAGGGTTTTGGCGGCAGAGTTGACAATCTGGTCGATGGCTTGCATAGCGAAGTTGAAGGTCATGAACTCGCACTGTTGGGAGAGAACACAAGTTAGAGATAAGAGTTCAGATCTTGAAGGAGGCACTCTCGTCAAGGATGCAACGGCCAACCATCGACTCAATCAACAGGAAGAAGGAAATAACTACATACCACAGGGTGCAGTCCACTCAGAGCAGCGCCAACAGCGAGACCGCAGAAACCACTCTCAGTGATGGGCGTGTCAATGACACGCTTATCTCCGAAACGATCCAAGAGACCCTTTGTAACCTTGTACGCGCCATTGTACTGAGCGACCTCCTCGCCAAGGACGAAGACCTTGTCGTTGGATTCGAGCTCCTCGGCGAGGGCCTCGTTCAGGGCCTCACGAACAGTGTAGTCCTTGGTTCCCTTGGCATCGGCATACGTCCTTGTCTGAACGGCGAAGGCCGCGGGTCGGCTGGCGAACTGGGAAATGGGAGAGGAGCGCAGAGCAGCAGCTCTGGACGAGACCGCCAGGCGAGCCGCGGGACGGAGAAATCGGGACATGGCGAATTGAGTTTTCGGCGTGCGGGTAGATTTGAGGCGCGGATGTCGCAAGTGGGAAACCGGTGTTCCCAGATCAAAATTCCAGTTGCAATTTCAGAAAAGAGCAAGTAGGCGGACAGTCAACGGCCGCAAGTACGCGAGTACTGATGGCCAACGACGAAGGTTGAAAGGTGGGCGTCGGAGGGAGAGGGATGGGAGTGTGACCGGAGCTGTCGAGGGATTTCGCAGCTTTTTTTTTTTAACTTAGCTCTATGGGCGTTGAGTCCGTTGAATTGCGGCGAGCTGCCAAACAACAGCGTTGGGGAGGCCCTGGACGTGGGGCTATCCCGTATATGGACTAGCGCTCTCCCTGCGCATTAGATAATCGGTCGCGCCTTTTTTGTCGGCCAATCAAGCATTTGGCTAGGGAGCCACCTATCCATTCTCTACACCACAAAGCAGGTCCGATTTAATCCCGACGAGCTCCAGCTCGAGCTCCAACAGTATTACGACCGCTGCCACCCGTTTCCATCCGAACTGCGAGTGAGATGGCGGGACACATTTAGAGCGGTGGTCTACGCTGGGTCCACCTGTCGGACTTTGTTAGTCCCGACTGAGTTCTCATCGGACATAGCTTTCGAGTGTTTCAATGTGGCGGGTGGTGGCTAGTTAGGCACATCACGGCCCATCACAACGGATCGGTGCTGGCATTGTCATTGTCGAACTATTCCGATAATACCTCAACGTGACGAAGTCTTGCCCTAGAGTCACGACTGAGTCAAGATGTTCATAGAAGCTTGTCCCCTGCTTGGTTACTGCGGTTGAAATTTGCATCTTTCAAATTGCGTGTCGCACAACATCCTAGAGATCGGAGGCAGCACGACTGAGTGTAAGTGCGTCATATTATGAACGATTTCTCTTCGTAATTACAATTATGCTACGTGTGGTGATATAATGTACTCTCATACAATGAGTTGCAATGTCATGACCTCTGCTCTTCCCATTCATTTAATTCCTTCTTTCTTTTTGCGATAGGTATTCTATATCGCCAGCTCTTCAGTTGGCAGGCTTCTTGCCAACCATGAGATACATGGGGGTGAATAGGTGGTCCTTTCCACCTGCAACCAAGCAGTCAGCTGCCACCGCCAAACTGTTTGCCGTCTTCATGGTACCGGCAGGAGCAAGCTTGATAGCCTCCAAACCTCCAATGAGGTTGTGCATAATGGTTCGTCCCCACTTCGTCATCCGCACGATGGTGAAGATGTCAAAGACAGACTGAATGTATCGCACGTCACCAGACAGGGGCCAGTACCACGGCATGGGGTCGGGTCTGTCGGCAAGATCCTCGTGATGGAGCATCTCAAAGCCTGCGGCCTTCATGGCAGCCAGACCCTCCGAGACCTTGCACATATTAGAGATACCATCGCCCTGCTCGATACCAAGTCGGATTTCGCGATGCTCCAGGTTATCATTGTCGTATTTGTCCGTCATTAACCACTCGTATACACCAAAGACGCCGCCGGGCTTAAGAACGCGAAAGATTTCGCTGTAAATACCCTCCAGGCTAGGAGCGTGAACCGTTGCTTCGATAGCGTAGACGGCGTCGAACGAGTTGTCTGGGAAAGACATTTGCTGAGAGCGGACGGTTAGTTGATCCAGTGATTAATGAGGATTGGAAATAAGGGTAGTACGACTAACCATGAAGTCTCCCTTGACGAACTTCAGCTGGCTCGCCAGACCTTCCTTGGTGGCGTAGTGGGTTGCTCGGTCGATCTGGTAGTCGTTGTTGTTCAGACCGGTGACGTGGCAGCCAGTGAACTTGGCGATTTCGCGCGCAGGTCCACCAACACCACATCCAACATCAAGAACCTTCATGCCCTCCTTGATGCCGATCTGGTGGGCGAGGTAGTGCTCATGACGAGCAATCGCCTGGTAGAAGGGCTCGCCGTGAGAGAAGCGGCAAAAGTGGAAGGATTGGCCCCAACCATACTCATAGAGGTCGGTTGCAAGGTTGTAGTAGCTGAAAAACGGCGAGAGTTAGGCGGGGTCATGATTTGGAAGGCATGTGGGCATGTGAGCATCGTGAACGTACTGTCTGGTCAAAGTCGCGTACTCGGCTGTTCTAGACTACAGGAGAATAGCTGGTCAGTCTATGCTTAATCGCAACGTCCGGGCGTGGGAACTCGACATACGGCTCGCTCCTCAGCGGTCTCGTCCTTAGCGGCCTTGTTGTCCCAGTGCTTGAAATACTCGTCGACAGCAGCCTGCTTGGCATCGCGACCCTTGCTGAACATGGCAGCAAGACCACCAGTCGCCTTTGCACTGTCACCGTGGAGGGCCTTGTTGAATTGGGCATCGCGAGCGTGATCCTCGCGCTCGAGGTTGTTGCTCGTTGAGGAAACCATGACGGATGTTGAGGTTTACGTAGGAGAAGCTAGATGCAATCACTAGACTGTGAAGCGACGAAATTTCGACACAGTTGAGAACTTCAGTAGGAGGATGGAAGAGAGAGCAAGAGAGTGAGAGAGCCAGGATTCAGTAGCTTCGCATAAATGGGTGAGCGGGGGGTTTGGGCTTTTTCTCTCTTTTTTTTTTTTTTTTTTTCCCCCCCCCCCCCCTGGCGGCTTGGAAAGGACAGCGGCGGGCGAGGCGTGGGGGGGATGGGATATTTTTTATAAGTTTTGGGCAAATTTAATTTTAAATACCCCCC
>JAKMWV010000316.1:0-63908 GCA_025330015.1 Colletotrichum sp. SAR 10_77
TCTATTGCTTCTCCGTTTTTTTTTTATACTTTATGGCATTAAACACCTTCTTACCTTTTAGGTTGGTTTTTGTTTTTTTTTTGTTTTTTTTTTTTAAAAAAAAAAAAAAAAAAAAACGAAAAAAAAAAGAAAAAAGAAAAGAAAAGAAAAGCCGCGAGCGCGGTCGTCGCCGCAAATAATCACGTTTGATGGTATTGCCTCTTGCCCATCTCTGAGTGACCTAGTGAGTACTACCCTTCCGTAAAGAATACTTGAATCCATTTCGAAGAAATCAAACACAAATCCTTCTTTCATCCAGACTGCAATTTGGTAGTACGAAAGAAAAGAAGTAGTCGAAGCATTATGTTTCTAAATTTTCGGAGCTAGCTATCTCTATTCTGTCTCAACCGATCTTCTTAAGAGATACTTCTTTAAGAATGTGATGCGGAACTCTTGATACAGGCTGTTTTTTCATATGCGACTGAAGATCACGAACTCGCCACCTCGCCATCGGCAACAGATAACCACACACGTCAAAATTAATAGTAACCCCTCAAACTCGAGGATATTCTATATCTATCATTACTTAGCATTAAACTCAAAGGAAAGACTTGGCGATATTTTTTGTATCTTGAACTTTACTTTACATCTGATGTAGTAGAGTTAGCGACACTTTACTGATGTTGGAATATATTCGATTACTTTAGTATCAGGGACAACTTAAACCTGACGTTGGAGACCTTACGCCTTACCAATACAACGCTGAATACATCATACACGATGTACTATCAATCATGATACGACCAAGGTCGTATCTAGCTCCAAACACGCCTCTGGCGCTTTGAAATCCGACCTCACAACGGACGAGACGACGCCATTGAGCGGTAGAAACCGCAACGAAAACTGTCATGTCCTCAGACAGTTACTCTTAAGGGAAATCAGCGCGCCCAACGGTTCCGCCTTGGCTCCATTAAGAGGCCCGATGGACTCAGGAGCTCACGATTCCATGAATCACGAGGTCGCGATCCAGAACGGAACATAGAACCAACAAAGCCGGAATACTGGGCCAACAATACATGCAAAATTCAGTAACACCAAGCAGGCAAACGAGCAAACGCCACGAAGCACAATCACCCACATTACACACTTCCAACAACTCCCTACATCGCGTCTCTAGCGCCAACACACCGCACCTTCCAACCGCAGACAAGCGCGTTCACCGCCATCACCCATCCTCCCAACCCAAAAGGCCGAAGGAGCATGAACCCTCACCACCACCAGCCCATCACCAAATCCTCCATCTGCCCAGCTTCCTCCGCAAAAGCCACACCCACACCTCCACCGCACCAACCGGGGCTGACCACCCTCCTCCCTCGCCTCAAGTCCCCAATTCAAAATAAACTCACCACATCTCTACCAACAGAGCCACAAGCCCAATATCCGACCGACAAACAAGCCACGCCCCCAAATCTCCTCTTAGCCCGCATGTGGCATGCGCAATAAGCGCTTGGTGGTTGCGTCCTGCACCCGCCGATTGGTCCATGGACGCGGTGTGTGTCCGCGCTCACCACAGCCGCGACCACTCACCCATCGACCGAATAACAGATGCATTCTTTTGATTATGTGCAGACGGACTAAGGCACAGTCTGCCTTAGCCCAGTATTTCGCAGTGCAGTAAACCTCGCAAAATCGGATGCTGGGCGCGCCGGACCCCCTCACTTGAACAGCCTGCCTTGTTGGCGGAAATGCTGTGTCGCGGGCCCCTTCGGACCCTCTCCCATCCCACGAATTGGTCATTGAAAATCAAAAAGATGTCAGTCGCTGAAGCAGGTTACACGTCTCTGCGACACCACCTGTTGCCCGCGCCGCAGGAGGGCATGTGTTGGAGGAAAACTTGGCTTACGGCCCAAGCTCGCCATAATCTATATCCTGGTCCCAACAGAGCAACCCAACCTGGAAGTCGGTAAAATGCCCCGACGCAGGATCCGGGGGTTGGTCGACAACCAACGGCCGACGGCCAGGCCAACAGGCCGCATGTTGGTCCTCATGCTCCCAGGCAGACGGAAAATAATGGAAGAATGCGCCTCGTGGCCATGTGGTCGCCGGACTACGCCTCTGTCAATAGCAAGGAATACTGGGCGTTGATCGGACGATTGACAGAGGCCGAGTGCCGTACAATCGGGCCTGTCACGGAGGCAGACATGTGGGACGCATCTTTCAAACGGATTCTGGGATATTCGCTGCTGTGCATTACTCCCTGAGTGCACACTGTTTCCGGACTTCTGGCAACTAGGCAAGTAGCAACCTCCGTTTCGAAGGAATCCGTAACCCCAAGACCCCGTGTTTGTCCATTTCCACCATTGAAATAGCATCGTGATATACCCAGGGGCTGCGAAATGTCACTGCCAGGTCGCATCGCACCTCTGACGGACGGAGTAAAGTTTGTCAAGTCATCTTATGGCCAGGAAGGGCATCTCTCGTTTGATCACCCGCACATCGGCAAAAAGTCAGGACGAACGACCTTGCAGGCTCCCCAGGGAAGGTGATCCCCCATAATTGTGGTCTTGCCCCTGACAATAACTTCGTGTTGGTTGAGAGTCGTTTTTGGGGTAAGGGAGATCACTGCAATTGGGGAGAATCGTACAAGACTTGGTCAGTGCGTTTAGCAGTCTGAAACGTGGGCTAAGGAGTTAGTGGCCGTTTGAAACGAAAGTTTCCCCTCGGTTGGAGAACGGTTAAGGTCGATTAGAGGTGGGAATGACTTGGGAAATGTCGTCGTGAATTGCAACGCAAACTGCACGTTGATGAATTGAGTTTTTCGAGGTTTCGAAGAGTGCGATTACCTAGTTTGTGAAGGTGCGGGCGGCGCGGTTGTGTCTGAGACACGATTTACACGAGGTTTCCGTCGTCCCATGTCGCGGGTCTGCGATCGGCTCATGGGGGTTTAGATTGCGGGCAAGGATGGTGAGGGTTTGTTGGTGCTTGTCCTTGTTCTTGGCGGGGATTCTTCTCGGCTTCGCGACCCGCTGGCTGGTTCTGACAGCACGGTGGCAGACAGACACGATGGGAACACCGATCATCCGGAGAATAAGCATGAACGCCTTAGATGGCCACGATGATGACTGCGCCTTACTGGCGATGATTTGAGATGTCTGCGACGAGAAGCGATAGCGACCAAGCCTCGCGGCGCTGACGACACTTGCGACACCGTGATTCAGGAACAGAAAGGCTATTACTTTCCGACGGAGACTCCGCGAACGAGGTTCACCCGGCCGGATCGCATATAAAGTTTGCCATTCTGAGGTGAAGCAGATGACACAGGGCTCATTGCGCCCCGCCGCCGGTTCCAAGGTAGGATTCTGCCGACTCGTGCACCAGGAACCGTTGCCATTTTACCGGCGAATTCTCCTTTGGCTGTGGACAAGGCGCGGGAGAAGCTCGCCGCCGCGACCGAAATCCCCTGGTCTCCCGCGGAATCTCAAACGTGGCAGGGCAAGAGATGGCTCGTATCCTGGGGAAAGGAAAAAATGTCCGTACCGACGGGACGGTGTGGTATTGCAGATCTCCAGACGAAGTAACGGTGACGTGACTGCGTCGAGTTTCAGGTCCGCGATGTTTGAATCGTGATGGCTGACGGGCTGGAGAAGAAACGAGGTTGTGGCAGAGAATATCGCTGTTTCTTTGGAGAAAAGGTTCAATACGGGGTCGGTTGTCAGGAGACGGGAGGTTCCAGTCGCGTCTGAATTAAAGTGCGGTTGTGATGTGATGGGTTCTGAGGATCAGTGGAGCGTTGCGGGAGAACAGACATTGTTCCCGCGGTGAACAGTGCGTCGCCTTAGCAAGGAAACGAAACGTTCTGGACGCAGGGGACAGCACGCCGAGAAAGTTGGGTGTCGGAACGGCGGCCGGGCTTATCGGAGTGCCGTTGATCGTAAGCAACGAAGAAGAAAACGGTGCGGTCGGCCGGTCGGCGACATTCCGGTCGTGCAAGATGCCCAGATGCTTGGATCTTGTCATTGTCATGGCCAGCCCCCCGGAAAGAGGCACTTCCGCCGCGATGTCTTTGCAGTGATGGTATTTGGGGAAACAATGTCATGTCATGTGTCTTGCCAATGCTTCCCCAAATAAACAACCCCTCAGTAATTCTCTCACTGTGACTGCTCACCCTAGGTAGTGTACGACCTACTGCACCTACTGGCCGTCAATTTTAGAAGCAATGCCGCTTATTGAGCCAGTCAGCGCGGGGATGGTGGGCTCCTCCAACGGCTTCGGTCCCACGAGCAGCCGTGCTATATTTTGTGAGCGTGCTTAGCGGAAGCGTGGCAGCCGACAGTCGAGTGCATCCTGAGGGGACCTTGGCCACCGTCAGCCCGTCATTGCGGTATGAATGCGGATTAGCGGCGAGCGGGCGAGAGGCGCACAAGGATGGAGACTGTGAGGGGCTCGAAGTGGCCGGTTAGCCGCGCCCACCCGCGATGGAGACTTGACCGTATCGAGAGAAACGGTATGTCGAGGTGACATTCTGGAGGAAGGCCATGGCACAAGCGAGCGCCACATTGGACGGGCTGCAGATGGGAAATGAGGAAGGTACTTTGACGTCCGCGGAGGAGTGGCGTTTTCCAGTCCGTAAGGGTCGCAACAGGTTTCCAGCCAGGGTCGACTTTTGACAGAACAATTCCGAGACGGTGACATTGGCGACGAGGAGCAGAGACAGAGTTGGCACCATGTCGGCTATCTCAAGACGGCGTGGTTGTCTGACAAGCGGACGTTGGATGGTGAATTCAAAAGCCAAGATGGCCAAGCCTCTTGGCTTCAGAGATCCGCGCGCTTTCCCACAAACCCAAGACATTCCAAGCGAAAACCCAGATTCATTGTCATCGACTCGTAGGTAGTAGGTATCCGTAGGCGCACAGCGGACGCAAAAGCTTGCAGCCATCGCTGCTGACATGTTCCGTCATAATTTGTTTCTTTATCGAGGGAAGGGGCTCATCGCCCTGGTCGAGGTGTCAGCGTTTGGAATCGGGAGATTAGGCAACCCCAAAGACCGGCGTGTTGGGACGGTGGCTCGCGTGGCTGTTTGAAGGATTGATTGACAGCGTTTACCCAACGCCATGTTTTGAGGATTGACGCAGTCAGACGGGTAAGATGCTAGCCATGTTTCTGGGCCACGAGGTCGGTCGAAGTCGAGGTCGATGTGCTCATCAGAGGTCCCAACAGGCTGACTGCGTCGTGGTGCAAGTTGCTGGAAGGAATGATGCGATGGAGGAAGAAACGGTTTCTGCCAACTGAATGCAACTGCCTGCGAAGGCCGGCAAACGGGCCCCTCCCAGCCACTGGCAACCCTACAGGCTACAGCCAGGCGACGGCTGCCGTCTTGGTCGCTTCCAGTTTACGGCGTGGTTGGTAGCTGCCTTCCGACTAGACGCGCATTGCGCCAGGCATCCCCGCAGAGCGTTGCAAGGAAGGGGAAGGGTCCATCGTGGTGGTGTGGGGCCTCTCTGCCTTCCTCCCCCGGGACACTAGTCTAAGAGGCACGTACCTTTGATTTTACGGTTGCCCGTTTGCTCTTACCTTCCACCTTCCACTTGCACACTCGAACCCCCTTCGTCTCATCTCTCTCCAGGAATACCTCGTAGGGAGAGCAAAGGGGAAGGCTTGAACATGGCACTCGGCAACCTTCTTTGACCTCAATCTCCACCCACTGCCACGAGCTACCCATACCCGACATGGGTCGACGGGCGTTCTTTCTGCCCTCGAGAAAGAAACTCTCCATGGGCACGGACGAGATGCTTGCATGACCTCGCATCCCATCCTACCTACCTGCCCAAGAGTCAACCCCTTCCTCTCCAAGAACACATGAGAAGAACATGGAGGTGGGCCAAGAATGACTCCGTGTTCCCAATTGCCTCAATTCTCCTTCTCCTTCCGTACCTCTCTCTGCCCAGAGCGTGCCCCCCATGAACCCCTTCCGGATGCCATCGCGGCCTGCCTCCAAGAGACCCCCTGCACCGCCTTGCATTCTGAGAAGGAAGCCTGCCTTGTCAGACCCGAACTAAGTGCGCCTCGTTCGGGTGTGGATGGTGCTGGTGCGGCCAGCCCATCATCCCAGCTCCCAGTTCAACAGACCTCGAACACTTCTTCAATATAAAGTCTACTTGCTTCCGTCCCGTCTTCCGTCGTTCCAGCTCCAGACCAGTCTCATCGCATCAAACTCAATCAACTCATAAGTTTCCTTGTTTCCTCTCTCCCTTTCTCTTTCTCTGTCAACCCGCTCTTCTCTTCGCTCAAATCCATTATTCATCGAGTTGCTTTTCTCGTCTTCGCTTGACCGGCATTAGTCCTGTCTCGGCCCAAGACCGTTCCCCATTCGACCTGCACGATTTTAAGCGCCGTACCTAAATTCGTCTCTGCGAGATTGCCCCATACCACCACGACGTTCTTCGGCCCGCCGCATCACCTATTCATTTTTTTCTTACTCACCTGCCTACTGCGTGCATCCAATCCACTTGATCTAAGAAAAGATCTCCGGCCACCGGTATTACTTTGTTATATATCTCTGCATCCGGATCTCCCACCAAACCGCTCCCAATCTCGTCCTCCAGCTTGTCGATCACCAACAGACAATACCCCCAAAAGACCGACAACATGCTCGCCAAGACCTTTGTCCTGCTAGCCACCCTGGCCCTCGCCTCCGCCGGCCCAGTCCCCAGACCAGGCGGCTGCGCGACCTCTCCCGCCAAGCCCACTCTTCCCACCAACGGCAACGGTACGTACCCCCACTTACATACTCTCACTCTTGAAGCCATCACCGTAACTAACACTCTCCCAAAAGGCGTCGAACTCCCCGCGCCCGCAGAGGACCTCGTCCTCAAGCACATCGCCCTCGGCCACGGCATCCAGAACTACACCTGCACCGGCACCAACGCAACCGCCATCAGCGCGACCGCGACCGGCGCCCTCGCCGCCCTCTACGACGCCATGTCCCTCTACCCGAACCAGGGCCCCCAGGCCCTCTCCATCGACGCCTTCAACAGCCTGACCACCAACGCCGTCTGGGGCGCCAAGTTGCCCCTCACCTCCGACGGCGTCTCCAAGTTCGGCGCCTCCTCCGCCTCCCCGTTCCCCACCCCCGGCGCCGACCTCGAGATGCCCGGCCTCAAGGCCCTCCCCTTCATCGGCGTCCACTTCTTCGACGCCACCGGCGTCCCCACCTTCAAGGTCGGCGAGGACATCTTCGCCGGTGGCAAGCTCAACGGCACAAAGGCCCCGACCGCGGCTGACGTCGGCCCCGAGAAGACGGGAGCCGTCGACTGGCTCCGCCTCGGCGACAAGGGCGCCAGCAAGGGCATCACCTCCATCTACCGCGTCGTCACCGCTGGCGGCGTCGCCCACGCCTGCACCACCCCCGGCGCGTCCGACAGCGTCCCGTACGCGGCGTACTACTGGATGTACGGTCCCAAGGCATAAGCTCTCTGGCGCAGAGGCACTTTCAGTCTTTTCTTTCGGCGTTTAAAACCATACATCGGTTCACGGGGTCTCGGGGCGGTCGTCTCTTTTTTTACGGTTCTCACAAAAACTCTCACGGGTTTCTTTTTTCGGTTCTACACGTTCTCTCGACAGATAAAAACTATTTGGATATACCCCCGGCGCGGATGCTACTGGAGAAGATAATGGGGCTTTTCTTTTATGATGTGGTTGGGTTGGATAGGTGTACATGGGATATGAGGAGGATGGCTTGCCACTGGCATTCATCGATCCCTCATCGACCTTGGCTTTCAGTTGTATTTAGTAGGCGTTACACGGTACATACTCTCAAATCATCGACTCTGTGGTCGGTTTGGCTCTGAACAATCTGTTTCCACTTGCTCCAACAGTGACCTTCTTAGCACAAGACCCTACCTGCAGACAAAGACGGTCTTGAGTCTCATGTCGTTAACACCTATCCCCCTGAAGCGCCAGCGTGAGGAAGTTCTAGCTGAGGGTAACAGCTAGCCGGCACAGGTACTGCCTAGGTCCGAGAATTCGCGGTCGATGACTGAGATTCAACTTAGAAGTTAGATGACGAGTGGTAGGCCCTATAAAACACCCAAAGAAACCACCCGATAACAATCCAATATTGGCAGCTCTTCGGTATCATCCTGAAGTCGGCACTGCGAATTGGGTTAGGATACCTTGCTGCTATTTACATGCCGGGTCGGTCGCGCCGAGCAAGCAGCGTTGCCAAACTATTGCCCACTCCCCCGAGTATTCTGCGGCAATACACCAAAAGTAGCGATACGCGACAGCGGCATAGACACGACTCGGCCGCTGTACTTTGAAGACCCCTGAGGCCAGTACCGCCCTGGGAATACCAGACGGGCCAGCTGCCTAGGAGATTCGGTACCTGTCTCGCTTCATCGATGATATCCAACAACCATGCCTGCTGGCAGGTATTGATATAGTTCGGAAATTCTGAACGCAGAGGCGAAATTGTTGGCAGTATAAAACGCGCAAAGAGCCTTTCTGAGGATGCCTCAGAACGGGATTCTCGGTACCAAGTTTCTTGCTTGCTGTGAAGCCACCACAACGAACGGTCCCTTGACTCATTCTGTTCACCCACCTGCCTGCTCAGTGGCCAGGCGCTAGCGATGCTGACCTCTCCTGAGTAATCACAGATGATTCTGCAGGTATACACCGTAAGCAGTGGTCAGCGACAGCCAGATACTCTCTGTCAACGACTTTACATCAACAATCTAGGCAACAACAGCCGTCCAGCTGGCTCGACAAGGGACTGTCCATCCTATCGGATAATCAAGATCTCGGATGAAGATGAAAGAGAATTGGTCTGAGTTGTACGTCCTCCAGACAGTTTCCCTCTTTTATGGCAGGCGGATTGCGCGAACAACCAAGCTTCCCAATCCGAGGCCATGTTGTTAGCCGTATAAAGACGCTCAAAGAACTCTTCTGAGAGTGCCCAATACGGGGACCATCGGAAACAATGTGACATCGACGATTCTAATGGTCTGGAACTCATTGCAGTCTCGACCCATCCATTTCAGTGGCTTTTTCCACATCCAAGCCCTCGCGACGATCTCCTTCTACAACGATCTCCTCCGTATTCTAGATCAATACACCAAAGGCAGCGAGCGGTGACAGCGAGATATACGTCCGTCGTTAAACTTGCCAACATTCTTACGCCGACGGTGGCCCAAGAATAACAGGTCGTTCAACTTCTTGCCGTCGACGTATCCGACGTCAAAGGTTGATGGCAAAGGCAGCATTGGTCTGAGTTGCAATATCCAGACAATATCTCTCATTTATAGCAGACGGCAACTCCAGCAACCAAGGCTGCAGTTGCGTTATAACCGCTGCGAACGACCGCCGACAGAGGGCAAGAAAGAGCCCGCGCCTTCGTCCACCAACGCCATCCTGTTCATTGACACTTGGGAGTTGACCGGCAACGTCAGCTTGTAGGCTTTCGCGTCACCTTGAAACGTACATCCCTCACACCAACACCGGCGACGGAGAGTCCAGTTGGGACGGTGCCCTATCGATGATGACGACAAACGCGGCAAGAGATATTACTCTTCAGGCACTCACGCCATATTCGACAACCCCTAAGTTGGTTCATCCCCCGCGGAGATATCTACACTGGATGATGACGCGCCAGCCAAGCCCGTCAGTCGACCTCAACTGAAACCTGCATACGCGCAATGAAACCTCTGGTCAAAGAAATTAGCCAGCGATCCTCAATCAATCATTGGTTGCGCATGTCCAGCTGAGAGACATCTTTAAGCGCCGGTCAGAAACAAAACATCTCAGATATATGAAAAGTCGAACTGCCAGGGACGTAGGGAATTAGGTAAATTTGGGACTTGTTCCTCCTTATTCTTTGTCGTGTGTTCATTCAGCCCCTCGGGTGATCCAGTCCCCCACGTCTTCCTCCGTCAACATCTCTTCTACCAAAAAAGCTGCCATTCAAGACAATGCCTATGCCTACGTCGTCGTCGACCGCTAGTCCAAGTTTCAGGTCTCCGAATATATGAGCGCGAAATGACATCCCATCCAAAACGTCGAAAATCGACCGCCAGTCTCTGCAATCCCAACACCGATTTTGCATGCTGCATGCCGTTCGGGCCGCACAGAATCTTTTCGTAACCGTTTACCTTCTGCCATCAAGACCACCGGCGAGATCAGCCTCCAGACCGTTGCCCTGGCCGTGACCAAGGTACTCCTGGGGCCGGGGGTCGGAGGACGTCCAGCCGGCCTGACCAGAAGGAATGGGCACTTGGCCAGCGGCGGCCTGCTGAGCTGCCTGGGAACCAGCCTGGGTAGCTCCAGGGACGGTACGAACGAGCTGACGGAAGCGGTAGACCTCCTCGAGAATCATCTTGCGCATCTCACCGACATCCTCGACAACCTCAAAGTCGAAGTTGAAGGTGGTGGGGCAGTCGGGCTCATCCGAGGCGTCGTGCCAGATGTGAAGGTAGGGGTGCTCGAGAGCCTGCTCGACACTGATACGGCTTGAGGGGTCGAAGGCAAGCATGCGGTCGAGGAGGTCGAGGGCGTCGGGGTTGGCCTGAGGGAACAGACTGGGGAAAGGCTTCTTGGGCATGAACGGCAGGTTGCGGACGTACTCCTGGGCACGAGGCGAACCGATGCGGGAGAGCGTCTCCTCGTTGGGAGTTCCGAGGATGTGGAGGATCTGGTTCAGCTGGTCGACGTAGTCACGGCCCTTGAAGAAGGGTCGGCCGCCGAGAAGCTCAGCCAAAATGCATCCCACCGACCAAACATCAACTGTTGACTTGTCAGAAGCTGCACAAGGGTGCTGACATGTCCGCCTGGAGAAATGACATACTAGCTTTGGTGTAGCTCTGGAAGCTCAACATAATCTCGGGAGCACGGTACCATCTGGTGGCAACGTACTCCGTCATGTATCCGGCATTCTCTTCGGGGTCGACGGAGAAACCACGCGCAAGGCCAAAGTCGCAAATCTTGAGCTCGCAGTCGGCGTTGACCAGCAGGTTACCGGGCTTCAGGTCGCGATGGAGGACGTTGGCGGAGTGGATGTACTTGAGGCCGCAGAGGATCTGGTAGATGAAGGACTGGAAGTGGGCGTCGGTGAGAGGCTGGCCGGATCGAATGATAGCCGCGAGATCGCATTCCATCAACTCTGGAGCACCACGAGAGTTAGCATATTACCGCATTCGGACGGGCGGATGCGTTCGGGAGAAAGCGTACCCTCGTACAGGTAGGTCTCGTTGAAGTTATCGGGTCGGGGAATATCCATATCGTAGAGGCAGGTGATCTGTCGAAGCAGGCTGTCAGCATTTTGTCTGGGGCGTCGTCGTGCAGCAGCTGAGGGGTGGTGGCGCGCGGGGCTGTTGGAAACAGCTCTGCGGTGATTCAAAGGACTCACGTTGCGGTGTCCCCTGAAGTGCTGGAGCAGCTTGATCTCGCGCAATGCGCGCTTGGCGAGAATCTTCTTGCTAAAGACATTTGTGACCTTCTTGATGGCGACGCCTTCTTGAGTCTGGTTGTTGACGGCGGCGCTGCATCGGGAGAGGAGTCGTCAGCATTTCTGGGCGAAATGGCGGGGCAGCAGTAGCGGGCGGCGGCCAGCAGCACGCCGCAGCAGCAGCAGGATGAGGGGAAGAGAGAAGGAGTCGCACGCACCAAACAATGCCGTAAGCTCCCTGGCCGAGCTCCTTGGTGACGGTGTAGCGCTCGTCGACGATGAAGTCCTGGTTGAAGACCTTGAAAACCTTGCGTCCCTGCAGGTCACCCATGATTGCGGCTTTTTGGATCGGTTGGTGAAGCTGTGTTGGTTTTTCTGCGGTTGGAGATGTTGCTTGGTCGAATGGTGTCGAGAATCGAGGGGTATCTTTTGCGAGTCAATCGAGGCAAAGGTGGGGAAGCGAGCAAGGAATGCGATGCGATGCGACAGTTGCGGAACAGACAGGGTAGCGAGAGCTGCGAAGAGAAAAACGGCCCGTCAGACAGAGCCGAGTCCACGAGGGAAGTGGGCGGCGGCGATCAGGCGGGAGGTATTATATAATGATCTGCTGGACACAGCAGGTTCCTGTGGTATCGACAATGCAGTGCCAGGACGCGGGAGGGCGGGTTGTTCTCGTCTTTGTCTCCCCTTTTGTTTCCGGGAAGGTTGCAAGGTTGCGTGCGGGCGGGCGTCGGGAGAGGTGAGGTAGACGGAGGTGAGATAGGTAGGGAAAAGATGGAAAGCGAGGGGAGGAAGAGGTAGATATTGAGCAGTAAGGTAGGATAGGATACCTTATGAGAGAGCTGATGTAGTACGTAGCAAGCAGGTAGGTAAATAGGCGCGGGAGGTAAGGTACTTGGTAGCTGGTGGAGGGTGGATAGGACAGATACCTAGGACTAGGAGCTAGGACAGAGCGGAATGGGATGGGCAGGATGGGATGGGATGACCAGGGAGGTAAGGTAGCAGACACAGAGACAGGTACCTTCAGGTATGGATGGCTTACGGGATGGAGCACGACACACACAAGAGGCAGGAAAAGGCGATAAAAGAGCTGGGTGTCAAAGGCACGAGCCGAAGAGGAGGAGCAACAGGAGGAGACAATCTGGAGGGACACCACACTCAGCATTGGCTTCACCGAATAGCTGTCCGTACCTGCCTGCCTGGCAGGTCCAAGGAGGGGCTCGTTGTACGAAGGAGCCACCTTATCCCACCGCAAACGGGAAAGCGAAAGGGGCCATACGGAGTTGATATCTGCATTGTCGCACCGACATTGGGTACAGTGATCCCCGCCCGCCTTACGAGGTCATTTACACTCGACAAAAAGCGCCAAAACTTGCCCAGTCCAGGCCTCGACAGCGCCCTCTCTTCTGGCTGGATCTCTCTTTAACTTTTCTGTTCCATAGGAATTGGGGGCTGCAATATGGCCCAGATCTCTTCGTCGGGTGCAAGGTAATGTGCAAGGTGCAAGGTACAACGAGGTACCACTTTGCTGACGTTAGGCCCAGAGCAGACTTGGCGGGAATGACCCCACTCTTGACCCCCGGGCCCGCACTTGATTTGCTGCCATCAGCTATTGGCAGCTTCTCATTGGCCCGCCTCGAATGAGCTCCAGCTGCCTCGGGCCAGTAACCGCTGAGGATCGTGACTGGAGGTGCAGCTCTGCAACCGCGCGACAATCACTGAAATTTCCAGGAGAGAGGAATTGAATATGGATCCCAAGGAGTCGCCTCGCATTCAGAAACAGCTCTGAATCAAGGCTGTTGATGGAGAACAAGGTTTGGGATCTGAAGAGCGCAATTTCGTTTTTTTCTACTCTTCACCGCCGTCGTCTCGTCTACTTCGTACCTCGCGTCAGGTACGATGGATGTATCCGGAGTGATAGCTGCTGGGCCCAAGTCAACTGCCGCGCCTAGGTAAGACTTCGGAATTCCAGCCTCGAACTTTGGTGCACTAAAGACACTGAGGTTCACGAGTAGCCCATCTTGGCTTTGAAACCCGGGCCTTAGTCAGAGCACCATTCCCATAAGCGAAGGTGTCAGCTTGCAGCCCCGAAGCCTGTCCATTCGCACTCGTCCGGTGCAGAAAGATCTGCCGTCAGCAAAGTTGCCTTTCACCGGTGAAATCCTCCACATGTTCGTCCATGCTACTTGCCAAAGTGACATCTCAGCTCGACGTCAAGCCTGTCAGCCGCCAGCCGCTACCACCACACTAGGCCGGGCCACCGCGGCCACGACAAGGCCCTAAACCCCCATGTGTCTGTAGGGCTGAGGAACCTGAAGAAATCTTGGGGGCGTCAGATTGCCAGATGGCCAGATTGCTTGCCTTCGTCACAGTGAGCTCCTGTCAAGCGCCCATCACCATCATGCAGACCCGTCCTCTATCCCGTGATAAGCGCCGCTGCAGAACGGACGCTAAGTAGCCGTCCTCCCGATCCCATCTCGCTTAGGCACCTGTCCATCTTCGCATGTCTGCAACGGGCTCTTGACCTTCACACGTCTCCATCTTCATCTTACGTCTGTCTGCCGCATCGGCCGTTGGTTGGTATGTGGAAATGTAATCTTTCTATATGCATGTTGCTATGGAATCAAACCAGACACGCTCTCAAATGCCCCATGCTTTGCCTGTATGTAAAATCTGCAGTGCAGCGATGCTCATTTCACCATGCGGCCAACCCTGGCTATGGTATGGTATCCTGTTGGCCCGCCCAATTGGCCCCTGTCCAGTCGCGTTGCCGGACTTCGCGCTGCAGCCGTTGACAATTCGTCCGCCAGCAAAGTTTTTTTCCTTCTTGCGGCGACGAAGCAACGGGCTGCAGCCTGTCGCGGCTATTGTCACGCATCCCCGAGGAATCCCGTGAGCTCCCCCGAGATCCTCTCCCATGGCCCGTTCACAGCCTCCTCCCAAGAAGCAGCAGGCGCTCCTTATGCCTTCGGGTCGATGTCGGGGAAGAGGTGCTTAAGGAAGTTGCCTGTAAATCGCGTGCATTGCTCGTAGGCTTTTGTAAATCCCTCGTCGCCACCATAGTATGGGTCCGACACGGTCTCTGGCCTCTGCTTTCCGGAGAACTCGCCAAACAGCATAACCTTCGCCCTGGAGTCCGAGTGGGCACGCTGCTGTAGCCTCTGGAGATCCTGGAGGTTTGATCTGTCCATGGCGAAGATGTAATCGAACTTGTCAAAGTCGGCGGGCGAGACCTGTTGGTAATCATAGGGCAGTCAGCGGCTATCCGGTTTTCGCAAGCGCTATCGCATAGTAAAACGGACGTACCTTGCGACTGGAATGACGGTAGTCCATGATTCCATTGTCTTCAAGTGTCATCATCGTGCGCTCGTCTGGGGGATCGCCAACGTGGTACGCCGCTGTTCATCTCGTGCGTTCTTGTCAGCGGTGCTGTCCGGAAGTCGGGTTGTTTTTTTCATGACGTATGGCGCGTACCTGTACCGCAAGAATCCACCTTTGAGATGAGTCCCTTGTACGGCGGCTTCTGAGTAATGTGGCGGAAGATGCCCTCAGCCATTGTTGAGCGGCAGATGTTGCCGAGGCAGACGAAGAGAACGGAGACCGGTTGATCCGGCATGATTGCGATGTGAGGCTGGTCTCGTCTTGTTGCGGTGTGTAGTTGTCGCGTTGTGGAAGAAGGCTGGCGGTTTGGCGTGTTGAGCCCGGACGGCTGCCCCGCGACGGCCGCTGCTAGGTCATTTGCAATGGAGGGGCATCTTTCTGCACCGTGAGCACCGTGGAAGGCGAACGATCGGCGCACGGACTGACACTGTGGGGGGTCCTTCCCTGCACGTGAGCTGTCAAGCTGCTCCCCGTCTTCTCTCTGCTTCCACCAACCGCGCCAACCTCATTACAACAAGCCTGGGAATTGGCATTTCAACCAACGAACTGGGCCTTGGGATCGTGAGCGGTTCAATGGCGTCAATGTTCTACTGAAGTCAAGTTCGGTTAAACCTTCATCCTACCCAGACTCGAAATGGCTTCGCTCGCGCCTCTGGCAGGCGCCTCTCGACCCTGCGACTGACTATTGCCCAACGTCAAGACTGACAACTGGCACTTTTGGCTCCATCGATGGCCCCTCTGTCAACGTGGATCACATCGGAGGCCTTGGCCTGAATTGGGTCTAACAACGAAGCGGAATGAATGTCGGAGAAAGCCTTCAGGCGTGCCACATTTATGACGATGGGGAACCGCGATCCTGGATTTCGGCGGCGGCTTCTACACTAAGAAATCGCGATCTCAACGGGAGGTCTGGACCACGTATCGACTACAATTGAAGAGGCGCATTGTCGTTACTTTCCATCGATAAAATTGCGGCCGCATGCAGCATTGGACGACAAAGAGTCGAGCAGATCATCTGGGGTCCCCTTAGCGTTCTTGTCCATCATGTTGCTCTCGAGAGATGAGAGCCGATGCATTCCGTACTTCAGTACAAACAGGATCCCGGCCCCGTCGGCGATGATGTGCCTGTTGATGAGTGTTATCTGTTGCTAGCAGCTGGGTCCGCCGTTGTTGGTAACAACCTGCAGAACAGAGATGTTCACGATTTGGTATGCAACAAACAGACGGAGCAAGATCGTGCCTGAGACAAGCTCGCCGAAGCGAAGCGAGGCCATTCAAGAAGCGGCCGGGCCCTTGAGACTAGTGGCGGCAGCTCGGGTTCGGATCAACCCACGTGATAACGAATGTCTCGTGCTGGCCTTTCTCATTCGTTCACCTTGCCTCAGCATTCCGTTTGCGTTCTTGCCATGACATTCAGGGCAACCGGCGGGATTAGACTTGCACTGCGCCCGAAGCGGGTTGCTCTAAACGTCCCGCCCCGACAGGCTGGTTAAGGTGCCTCCCGTTGGCATGAGAATTCTTCGCAACTATCGTCAAAGCAGCAGTACATAGTTTGCTTGGGGTACCACATTCCTATCATGGCCCTGCTCGTTTCGGTTGACGGGCAATTCTAGTGCCTCACCATCACGTTTCGAGGTGACCAGAATGCCACGCCTCGTGCAGTGGTCGGTGCCGGCTGGGCCAGGCGCCTGAGGTAGATTGGCATGTGTACCACAGCGTGACACGGCCTTCCGCCTACCGCTGAGACGGATACGATGGCAAAATACCACTGATGTAACTCATTCACAATAGTGTGTGTTCTAGGCGGGTTGACGGATGGTGGCAGAGCGCTTGAGTCCACAAAACTGACCAAGAGGTTGAGCATACCAATCTTCTAGGTCAATAGGCCAAGGTGGCTTGGTCCTGGCTGTGGCGGCAAGCTATTGGCGCTTCTCTACTCGATGGATCCAGACCAAGCTCCAACTCGAGACGAGACGTCAACAGTATCGCCTTTCGACCATTATGGCCTTCAACTACAAGGCGGGATGCAGCTGGAAGTTGGATATCAGCGGTTACTCGCATTCACATGGTGCGACAGGATTGCCAGAGGCTTCGATCTGCCTCATACAGGGACGATTTAGTATATTTACTGCGACTTCTCGTCTCGTCTTCCGCATTTTGGACGGCACGACGGGAAGAACACAGACCACACACCACGACGAGCGACGGACAGGCTAATGCAGGAGCTCGCTCTGCGTTCCGTGCGCCAGATCTAATTGGTTAGACGCCAATTCTCCACCCATTGTGTCCTGCAGCAGATGGCCAGGGGCGGATGAGCTTAATCGATGTGCCTTGAGCTTGCATTCCTCCTTGTTGCACCCAGTCACGACCCTGAATCATCGACGTCAACATCCATGTGTACGCATTGAAGACGGTCTCAATGGTAGAAAGACAAGCCGTCGCTGCAACGGATCACCAGCAAAGTCTGATCGAGTTCCGGAGAAAAGGGGTATTTCTGCAGAATTCATGTTGAGTTGCCGGGATTTCCCCTTCAGGTCAGCGCCCTGACGCTTTCGGAGGATTCTCACCAGCTCGGGGATTCAGAATGGATGCTCCCGACTCACCTAGAGGCCCCTCTAGTGCCTCTTTGTTCGAATCAGACCACGACTCTGAGGGTTAGCCTCAGCGCCACTTCGACGAGCCAAACGACTACGGCGAACCAGTCCAAGCGGCCTATTTCGCCAAAATGACAGACGCTTCGTGCCAAGCGTGCCGTAGTGGCCGATCAAAGCTGGGACTCGCCGCGAGTGGAAGCTAGAGACAGCATGTCATGCAACTTGACAAACATGGGAGCTCTCCATTCGCCTGAGAGGAAGCTGCCTATCACTATCCCATCCGTCGAAGCGGCTCGTGGCCTAATCCGGGGTGCGACACACTGGCGCAGGGGAACTAGCCAGGTATCCGGCTGTGCGATGGATGCTCTCAATGAGTCGCTTCTCTAGACCTATCCCGATTCCATGATCAAATGGCTGGCTGTGTCTGCAGTCTTGGCGAAATCCGTCCACGCCTTTAATAAAGCCCCCTCGTTCCCAACTCTGTCTCGACTGGAGGAATACATCAAGCAACACCTACGCATCTGCATCACTCGTCTCTACGCTCGCTCAACCACACAGCCATCAGCTCTAGCGAACGACTCGAACCCGATTCACGGCACGTCTATCGTCAATTCATAACACGGTCGTCAAGATGAAGTACACCATCATCACCGCCTTTCTTGCTGCCTTCGCGGCCGCCAAGACCGTCGACGAGCTCGTTGCAGACATTCCTACCTGCGCCGTCACATGTATCCGTGACGCTGCCACGTCCGTCAACTGCGATATCTCAGACTTTGCCTGCTCCTGCGCCAAACAGGACCAGCTGACGCCCGTAGTCGTCAACTGTCTGTCCAAGTCAAGCTGCAGTGCGGATGATCAGACCAGTATGTTTCTATCGACGCATCGAACGAGAGGTTGGGAACGTAGACTAACAACAGGAAACAGAGGTTCTTTTGACGGCCCAGCAGATCTGCTCTCAGGTCTCCTCGGGCGTCTCAGCGACCGGTTCCGTCGGCGCTCTTGCCTCCGGAGCCTCCTCCACCGGCACCGGCACCGGCACCGCTACCGCAAGCTCCACCGGAGCCGCGGCCGCGAGCACTTCATCCCCTGCCGCCGCCCCCACCATGCACGTCGCTGGCTGGGCCGGAGCTCTCGCTGCCGCCGCCGCTCTGGCACTGTGAGAAGTTTCTTTGAGATGTCGCCTGGATACCTTGGCTTTTGGATCGTTCTACTTCAAGCCTGTGTAGGAGACGTGACGGATACACAGGGGGGTTTGTTCGCGGAGTTGGGCGGGAAAACAAATCTAGTCATTTAAGCAATCAATGCAACGTGTAACTGTACACTTGAATCTATCTAGCTCTATTATGGGATCTATGATGAAGTCTAAGGACATCTTTCCGTTCTGCACCCTTCCATTGAAGACTTTCTCCCTGCCGTATTCTCCAGGTCTCTCCCCCCACTCTATTCTATCGGGTATCATCACTCTCCCACCTCTAACCAAGTCCAAAAACGCCCAACGCGCTTCCATCACCACCGTCAGCGCCATCAAGCCAGCCATGCAAATCGTCCATGTTGGCAAACTGCTGCGCATAAACCATACCCTCGCGCCTCCTCTTCTCAACCATCTTCCAGTCCCACGTATTATCGTTCTGCACCTCGCTCAAATCGACACTCTCGTCCCCGACACCGTTCTCCCCGCCCTGCCACCCGCCAGGCCTCTGCGGCAACAGCTCGCTCGCCTCCAGCGCAACCGCCGGATGCACCGTCAACCGTCCCAGCTTGAAGACGTACTTGCTCACGCCGGTCGCGTAGATCTTCTTCTCCCACTCCTTGCTGTCCGTGTTGCTCCCGGGGCCGCGGCGCACGCGCGCGCCGCCGAACTTGGGGTCGAGCCACTCGGTCGGGCGCGCGGTGCCCTTGGGCACGAAGTGCGTGACGATGTACAGCCACTTGCGGTCCCAGGCGAGGACGCGCGACCACATCTCGTAGGGCGCGTAGGCGGTGATCTCGCGGCGGAAGGAGCAGTGCACGGCGCCGAGCATGATGCCCAGGCTGCCCTTGGCGGGCTTGCCGGAGCGCGGGTCGAGGACGAGGTTGGTCGTCGCGTTGTGGGTGAGCTGGCGGAACCCGGGGCGCAGGAGGTAGGTGCACAGGTGGGTGCGGGAGACGTCGAGGTCGGAGAAGTAGGTCGAGTTGGACTTGTGGACGTTGTAGTCGATCTCCATGATGGGGGCGTGGGACTGGGAGATCATGGGGCGGAAGAGGGAGCGCGGGCCGAGGCGGGGGGATTTGCGGATGAAGAGGTGGTAGAGGATTGCGTGCCATACGCGGTACTGTGATGCGGGTTGTTGTTAGCGATGCCTAGCCTTTGGGCAAGGTGGAAGGAGGGAACCTACGGTCCAGACGAAGGGCATGTTCTTGAGGTTCAGCAGCGCAAAGATGAGCATGAGGATCCGGCTGATCTTGCCCGGGCCGGTGAAGAAGCTCGCCAGCAGCATGCGCCAGTGAATCCTGTACGCGGCGTAGGCGAGACCGCCGGCCGTCGCGAGGCGGATGAAGCGGACCACGCGAACCGGGACGCGGTCCATGTCCGCCTCGGTGCGGGTTGCTTTGGCGATTGCGGACGCCATTTTTCGAGTTTTTTTTCGTGATCTCTCCTGCTCAGGGAGTCTTGCGGTGCGGTCGCGGTGAGGGCGGCGGCGGCGGCGCTCGCTTCTTATCGGCGGACTTGGTGCTCGGGAACACGAGCTGGCGGGCTGCGCCGAGGAGGAGGACGACGAGGACGACGGTCCAGAGGGGTAGGGAGCGGATGATGCACCAGAGTGTGCTGGAGCATTGAGCGAGGACGGAGGAAGGGGGAGACATATGGAGGTGGTGGGTGGGCTGGCTACTTTTCTAATCTGGTAAATTATCTTTTTGCTGGGTGGTCCTGCTGCGATACGCTAAAGATAGTGTTACCCAGGCCTTTGGTGCCGATATTGAAAGGTCCACTTTGCGTGTGCTGTCTTGTCCCCCCCAACGGGGTTGCGGTTTGTGTGTGTTTGCGTTGGGACGGGATGCGGTGACGATACCGGGACAGGGATGAGGGAAGGCACCCTTCCCAGGCGTGGGGGCCCACCCGCGGACGGGGTTCGGCGTTTAATCGCTGCGTGCCTGCCCAAGCCAATTGGCACTTTTCTAGTGAGCAAGCTACCTTACGCTGGACCTCGGCTCAGACTAAATTAGCCTTCTGAAAAGTTGGCGCGACGCGATTTACTTTTTTTTTGGCGCGACGGGATGGCAAGACACTTTGTAGTGGTCTTGGCTGGATGGGCGGGCTCGGATCTGTGCCAACGGAGGGACGGAGGGATTATTGATGCTTCCAATGTCGGATACCTCGGTTGTTGGGGTGTGTTGGGTTGCATGGTTTGGTCGTATTGAGATTGACGGACGCGTTTTGCTCGATCGTGTCGTTCACACCGCCAGCACAGCCTAGATGAAACAGGGCCTGCTCACTAAGTAACTATTTGACGTGTCAAACGTAAGAACCGTTTGATGCTTCATTGGTATGAAGAACCTGGCTATTTTCAGTTCGGAGAAAGCCACCAACAAAGGCTGTATCGGGTCTGGATCGCGTCGACCGGGTTTGTTACGGAGTCTGTGTGGGTCGTCCGGTCCATCCGCGGAGCCCGGTCGGACCCTGGCCCGGAAGAGGTCCCGTCTGACCTGCATTTCCCGGCCTGGCACCGGGCCAAACAAATCTCAGTACAACCACACCTATGGCGAGTTGTGCCATTTGTTTTCATGGCGCTTTAGATTACTTAAGATTATTTTCCAATCAGATTTGACTTGTCAACACTGGCAGCAGACCGAATAAAACAAGGTTGTAAGGACGAAATTAATGGAGACAAAATTGATTGTCATCAACACGAAAAGCATAGTCAGACGAAATGTTCAATGTTTGTCAGTAGTATCGTCTGTTGTAGCACAGGTCAAGCGGCCTATTCGGAAAACAAAAGAGAGTGACTTATGTAGGGTTGCTGAAGCCTGCCTGGCTTTGACAAGAAAGGTATGATTCACGAGTTTGACCGATGCCGGAACGGAAGGAAGGAATAGCATCACAGCCTGGCAATGCAACTTGAAAATTGCACGTGCTTCACTCATTTCTTGTCACTTTCAAGACCATGTGGCCAGATTTTGTGTCTCTCATCTCTCAGAGCACTGTCAACATGGCATACGAACCTTGCGAACCGACTGCAGAGGTGTTGACAAAACCACGTGTGCAGAGGATGGGCATCAAAAGGTTACATTTACTTCAGTATTCACGATATTTGATCCCCGTGGTATAAGATTCAAGTCAACATGAAATGTGATTTAAAATCTGGACAGTTCTCAAGACAAAGACGGGACACATTGACATTGCGCGCCTATCAAGTATTTCATCAGATCATTCGAGCTCGGGTCGAGACCGGTCTGAAATATATGATACAATCATAGAGCTATGTAAGCAAGTACTCTAAATACAAGTGATAGGACCTTTACATTTAGCAATATAAAGCAGTCATTCCGTGACCGTGGATTTCAAGTCTAGTCCATTTCATGCAACCCTCCAATTCTATCAGCTCACCATAATCGTTTTCACTCTTCCATCATGTCAACCTCGGTGCTTACAACACCGAAGCACATCTCATTTTTCGTTGCATTTGCACTGATCATCTTGCCAATGGTCAGCGCCGTCATGTGCAGCGCCCACTGCCCACAATTATTGCGAGAGTGCATCAAGGGCTGCGTTTACAATGGGGGCAATTATATCCTCTGTAATGGTAAATGTCACAGTATAATGGTAAGTTCTCGTCCCATGGCCAAGCCAAGTTCTACCTAGATAACAGTGCCATACTAACTAGGTCGACTGCATTCATAAGTGCGGGTAAAATTATCGAGGACCGAATGTCAACGAAACACATCACTTTTGAAACCCGACGATGTACGACGATCGGTTTGTAGAATAAGTTCCTGCTTTAATTGCAAAGCTTTGATTCTCGAGCAAAGAGTTGAAAGGCTGAAGATTGTGTCGAAACTGAAAGCAGGACTCCAAAGAGTTGCCATCGACACAATGTGTTAGACGCAAAGAGATATTACATTATGATTAGACTGCAATAGAATCTAAGAGAGACATATCAGGCTAGATAGCCGAACTTGAACGAGTGACTTTTTCCACCAAACACTTTCCATCCTTTTCCAGGTCATTACCGCCCTTCCACCTCAAGAAGAAAAAGGAAATTTTCATAGCATTCCACTAGATCAAGCAGGGGGCAGCGGCTTGATTTCGGAGAGAGGCGCGCAGGGCCACGAGGGGTTCTGCTCGGGCTTGCCGTGCACGACGTTGCCGACAATGGTGTAGATGTTTTGGCACAAGGTCATGTTGACGAAGCCAGGGCTGCGGTTGCCCTGGTCAGACCACAGCTTGGCCTGGGCCTGGGGAGAAACGTCGGTGTAGTTGGGCTGGTAAACGTTGTTCTTGTAGCCGCCCTCGACCCAGCCACCGTAGGCGGCGGCGACGATGTCCTCCTTCGTGACACCGCCGTAGCGGGAGCCGTCCATGGTCTCCGTGCCGAAGAGCGCCGTCAGGGGCCAGTGCTTGCTCTTGAAGATGTTGGGGCGGATGGAGGGGTACTCGGTGGTCAGCTTGACGCCTTCGCTTCTGATGTCGACGAGATAGAAGAGTCTGTCTTCGTAGCAGGCGGCGGCTCTGGCGTGGTCGCTGTCAGGCAGGAAGGGCCAGAGGGAAGAGTCTCTCTCGCCTGTGGCCATCTTGCAGGGCAGGTTGGTCTTCCTGTAGGAATGTGTAAGAAGGTGGGGCAAAAGAGTTGTTTGGTGTGTGTGTGACTTACAGGACGAAGGGTCGCTTGGACCACTTGCGTGTCTGCCAGATGGACACCATGAAGCGGGGGTAGAACAGCTTCTGAACCATCCTGGACATCTCGTAGGCGTTGAGGTCATCCGGGGTGGCGCCCATGAGGCCGTTGTCCAGAGCCGCGATGAGGAAGTTTTCGGTCTCGGTGTTGTTGGGAGAGAAGATGTTGTCGACGTAGGCAGTCTGGGTGGCCTTCCAGCTGTCGAAGACGTCGCCCATCATGGCACCGAGAGAGCCGTACTGAACCTTGGGGTCCTTGCCTCTGTTCGTCGAATCTGGTCAGCAACCCATTCTAGAGATTTGAGGAAAGGTCGTCACTTACGGAAGCATGTAGTCCTTTCCGATGGCCCAACCAGTGAAGATACTGTAACTGAGAGTGGTCGTCAACTGCGAACGCCAGACCTGGGAGATCATCTGTCCAGCGGCTTGCTCGACAGGCTTTGCAAAGATGACTGCGCACTCAAGTCAGACACATGATTCAACGAGTTTGGATTAGCTCTGTGGGGGCCGCGAACTTACAAAAGTTGTTCATGTAGGCCTGTGCAATACCAATCACACCGTAAGCGACGTTGAGGAGAATTCTCTTAGTCTGGTCCTTGGACTCGTCTCTGGGAGGCGGCACGGAGAAAGCCTCGGCAAAAAGGTCCATCTCGGACTGAATGTCCTGCTGGGCCAGGCTGAGAGCCTCAAAGTAGCGGTGGTGGAACTGTTGATATGTTTGTTAGTATGAGATCAGAAATAGGAAAGTCACAAGAAAAAGGAGTAGGAAGGAACTGTGCAACTAACCCGGTGAAGCTTGGAGAACGAGTTGAGGATGAGATGTCCAGCGGGATACTTGGTATCCTCACAGACGAGCGTGGTCGAGCAAGGCACGTCGAAGATCTCCTTGCAGTGCCATTCCTCCGGGCCACCGAAGTACCAAGAGACGAACTCGCTGAACTGGAACTTGACTTCGTCAGGCCCGGTGGTGTAGTTGCGCCACGCAGCGAAGACTTCTTGCAGGGCATCCGATGCACCAGCCGCCTCCCATCGCTTGTCGGGCAACGCCTTGGCATCGACGATGACACCGCTGCAGTTGACTGCTCTCCAGTCAACCTTGCCGATGGGCGCAGGAGGCGCGGCAGGCACCAGGGCTTGGGCCGTTGCCGCTGTGGCCGAGGCCAGCAAAAGAGTGAAACTAGAGAAGAACATCGTGCCAGTTGCAAAGAAAGAGGCCGGAAAGGACAGTGCGGCTGTTTAAGTCTTGACTTGTGTGCCGATGAAGGAAAAAAAAAAGGTATTATCGTGAAGTCATCGTCCATTACTTATATTCATTGCTTCGGTATTCCATCGACGTGTCAAAATCCAAGCTCGGCGATGTTCACTCTCGTCCGAGCCTCACAGCGGCAAGTACCGTAGTATCGACGAGAATAATATCGTGCCGACGGATGCAATTCTCAAGATGCGGAGCACGTAAAAAACCTTAGTTGAGCACATATAGTTGGGTTCACGGAGCACCCGAAAAGTTTCGTCGATCAGATAACATTACTATGTGGGTCACCCGAAAACTTTAGATGATCAGATAACTGCTTTTCAGGAAAGGCCTCTATTCCGGATTTCGTAAGGTTAAACCAAGAAAGGCGACTTATTTCCGTGTTCTCTGAAAGAGAATCGTTCGTCGAACTGAATTGAGAATAGCCGCGCTGAGTTGAGCCGAGTTGAGAGATGAAGGTGTCTGCCCCCGCTTCAGGGGAGCCCTCACCCAAATGCGCGTCATGTCTTCATGCGCGACATCAGTTTCTGCGGAGCCGCATCCCAAAAGAGACATACTGCACGTGCAGACTTTGACAACTTACTATATTGGGGCAGACTTTTCGTTGCGGATCTACCTGCCGATTCTGATTCAGAAAGTGAGGTTTGCCGACTCTGCACCAACTTGACTAAGGCTATACCCGCTTCCCTGTAACCTTGAGTCTTCTTCCCACTTTTGTTGATCGCCAGCAATTGTCGGCTTTTGACAGTTGTTTGTACGAAAGTCTAATGTATGAAACAATGACACACTTATTTACATGTCAGCTGTTGTGGGATCCCTAGGTAGCATTGCGGCGGGAACAAGACACGGCAATGATGTCAAGCTTAGCCCGAGCTTCGGGTTGTTTTCATTTTTGCCGTGCTGTTTCAGGATGGAGGTAAGGGTTCTGCATGTAAACTTTGAGCAAGTTTATTAGGACTTGGATCTCTTGAGGCTCTTGTATGTGGGGCTCTTAATATGTAAAGATCTGGTTCTCGACCCTCAAGGTGGTCCGCTGGCCATCAAGGTGTTTTTGTATGCGAGGCTCCTCCCGAGGCCGGCCCAAGTGATCTGATCGTCGCGCAGTGGGTCAAGCATACTTGTCAGATCAGGTGTAGCATTGGTTCCTTGTTGAATAGGGCTGTCATAACCTTTGAAAAGTAGCCTTCGGTAATTTCCTGTCGTAGCCACTTTCTACTTAGCGATGTAGCATTTAGCCGTTGGAAACATTATCCCGCGCAGGACATCCCGCTGAAACACTCTGTTGATCCTTCGTGTAAAACTTTTTTCTGATGTCTGAATGATCTTTTGCAATAAACCATCATATACGAGAGTTGTATGCGTGTGTCAAACCGGTCCCACGTCTTGATGAAGGTCTTGATGAAGGCGAAAATGGCTCGGGTAGTTTCGGCCAACAGAGCTTCTGAGGCTATCATCTCTTGAACGATTATGACTTAAATACTCTCGAAAAGACGACTTCTTTTTGCAAGTTTCAAGCCAGCATCCTAGAAACTTATCGCTACCAACCGGCAGATCGTTAGAGCGCCACAACGCCGTCGCCATCCACACAAAGCTCAGCAAGATGTTGTTCTCCAAGTTGTGAGTGGCATTCCAAAGCTTTTCAGCACCTCATCCCTCTATCTTGACAATGTCTAACGGAATACAGGCAAATCTTGTCCTACCTGGCGCTCGCCCAGCTCTGCGCGTCTGCCGCCATCGACACCGCTCAGGATATCGCTCCGCGTGGAGATGCCTTCCGCGACAACTACGGCAGCAACATGTGTCTCCAAGTCAAGTGCGACACAACCGTCTGCGCCCAGAACCCCGACGACGCCCTCGCCGTGGCGTCTGGCGGAGTCAGCCTCATCGTGGGACCCGACTGCGCCGGATGGGATGAGGGCAGTCTCCTCGAGCTCCCCAACGGCACCAATGGCAAGACTTGCCCCGATGGCCGTAAGCTCTACCAGGGCACTTTGATGGTATGGAGAGCCTGGAACAACGTTAGCGCCAAGAAGGATTACCACGCCGAGTTTCTTGAGTGGGACAACTTCAAGGGCGCCCAGTGCTGGGGCAAGAAGGACGTCCAGTGTCAGAAGGATGGTGTCAAGATGGCTCCGGACCCGAACACCGGTCTTTGTGTGCCCTGGGGTCTGTAAAGGAATGGAGGGGGTAGATGGGTGGAGGCTATAAAAGGATGGAAAAGTACATGCATTTTAGGCCCATTGGTCGTGAAACTATAATAGTAATTATCTCATTCTCTTAGTAATAGTATTTTCATAGAAATAATCTCTCGCTTATCAAAATGTACATACACACAGTGGATTGTAACATGATTTCACACGTGATTGGCCACGCAGAGTGATGTGGGCGTCAATCGATCTCTTTCATGCAATCTCATATCTGTGCGGTTGTGCAAAAACGGATGGATGGTATTAAACTATGCCATTTTCTCCCAAAGACGCTGAGTCATTCTGTTTGCAAAATACGAAGGGGTGTAACGAGATAGTAATGCAACAGCCAATATTCTCTGGATTAATGAAGACTTAGCCAGTCATGACGCTGGGTAGACGAATGGGAGAGAGGATCCCGCGGTTGGGACTACTAGAAACAATACAATAGAGCTGTGTGCAGGATTCGGGGGAAACGGGGTTGGCTTCAGATTTAAAATTACAAAGGAAAACTCAGAATGTGCTGTGAAAGAAAAAGAGCTTTGGTATGATCGAGAAGTCGAAAACCACATGTTTGGCGAAGAGAAGAAAAAGGGAGAAAGAAAGTTCGAAGGAAAGCCATGTATTTGCAAATCAGACAGAAGGACTGAGCACCATCGATAAGTAACACACATCATGGCCATGAACTTCGGAGTCATGTGTGATGACAATGAAAATTCTTTGCATTCGAAGTGGATGAATGAAGTGGATGAATGTCAAATGACTGACGGATTCGTCACCTTCTTTCACTGAGTTTATCCCTACTGTACGACGTCGACGTCAAATATTTCCGGGTGCTCCGAAATTCCACCGCTTTTGTCCCATGATGAGCTCAGTGAGGAGACCCCTGTCTCGGTAAGAATTGAATTAAATATACTAACTTGCCAAGCTGAAAAGAATACTCCATGCTCCCTCAGTACCACAGTTGATGTCCCACCTGCACGCCATATCCGTTGTACGAAAAGCTGATAAAATAGCGCACGAGGTCAGAATAAAGAAATGCTAAGAGATAATCGCATGCGGTATAATAAACAAAGCACCACTTCATCTCGGGTCAGCGTGGTTGAAGACAACAAATACTCTGATATGGAGCCATCGTCGTCGATTTTGTTGATCTCTGTTCACGGCTGACCTCGCGGCTGATCTCCACAAGTGGCCCCCATCAACATCAGGAATCATGACAACTCCCTATGGCGGATTCATCTTGTCTGGATTCGACACTTTTTATCCGGCTTCGTTCGAATTTCCGGATGGCATCCCAAAATCGCCATTCAGCGACGCATGGACTTTCGGCAAGCCAATCCCAGAGACCATGGTCACCGTCGGCCTCGGAGACGGCAAGAAACTCAGTCTCGCAGACGGCAACTTTCCCTCGGTCGCTTTGTGGAATGAAGAAGGACAACGAATGGGACAGTATCAAGGCCATTACGCAGGCCACGTGAAGCAAGGGAGCGAAAAGACGGTGGTGATCCGACAGACCATGAACGGCAGGAAAGACGAGGACCCAGGATACATCATGCTAAGCGCGGACAACGACGCCATATGCATCGCAATGATTCAAGTTTCGAACAGCAGACACACCTCAGCCTTTTTCGGAGATACCGGCTATGCCTGTGGGCAGAGCTGGTATTTCAGTGATCGCAAAATGACGCACGACCTCGTCAACCGACTGACCTCGAGATGCGTCTGGCTGGATTCCGATCACAGCGGCTCGAAAAATGCGCGGGCGATGAGCTACCATCTCAAGGACATGTTGCCCGCGAAAGACAAGATCGCATTGTACAACCGGGACGGACACAAATACCTTTGTACGACTCGGCGATTCGCCTGGTGGAGGAACTTGAAGCCGAATGGCTGGATTCCGTTTTACAAGCCCCCACTGGAATACTACCCAGACAGCGAGGACAAGAAAAAGGAAGGAGCCGACATCCATCCAGACTTGATCCTTGATGACAAGGTGTACGACAAGGAGATATACATAGAGCAGGGAGAGTCGAGGAAGGTGAGGGAATATCACAAAAACAATCCCTTCGCGCGAGTAAAGAAGCGGCGGGACACGAAGTCTTTGAGGAAAAGGCAGGGAGCAAATATGGACCTGGAGCGGATTGTGGTCACTGAAATTCCGGGACAGACGGCGACGGAGATTTGCGAGCACCCAAATTCAGTAGGGTATGACATCGCGTCTTATGTTGACATGAAATACTGCGATATTTCAGAGAAGAAGCTGTATGATCTTTGCAGCGATACTGTCAAAACCAACTGTTTTGATGGCAATAGTACGACTTTCGTGGGGGTTATCAACGCACGTGGCGAGAATGCTGCACCAACGAAGTCTTACAAGACCAGGAGCGATTGGAAATGACTGGATGTTGTGGGGGATCTGATTACTGTTCCAATTTCTTGTGTAATATTTTGACACTCGTAGCTTAATGGCCTTTTAAAGACGTATATTGTATCAGTAGATCCGAAACTGGTTGGGTTTAAATTATGGGCGCAACAGTATCTTATCAGGCATGTGGAGAAGTCGAAGTGTATGATGAAAACTTGTTGTATGAGGCAAGGTGTAGCTAGGGAATGAAGTCAATCTAGTCTGTCTGTGCTTTTGGCAAGATCGTTGCATGTTCATCGCCAATCCCTCAAGCCTCCAGTGCTTACTATGTGAAGGCCAGAACTTCATGCTCTAGCCGCCTCCCACTCTGCAAACGCCTTGACGGCCTCAGCAACAACGTCATGACCGAGCAGCTCTTTCTGATATTCTGGGTCAATCCACCTCCAGCCCGTGGGTGACAGCCCGCCTGTCAACTTGGCACCTGCCATCTCGGCATCTCGCGCTTCCTGCTCGGGCCCGTCCGGTATTTGATACCACTTCTGGTTCGACCTTGCGCCTTGAACATTCACGGTCGTTCGCGATTTGCGCAATGTCTCATAGAGCTGGAGCACCTCCGGAATCAACTCCGCCGGCGTGGTTCCATCCGAAGAGGCATTGAGCAAGCCCAAGAGCTTGCCAAGGACTGCACCGTCTTCGACAGCCATGGCTGCCCCTTGTGCCTGGTATGGAAGACTCGGATGACAAGAGTCTCCCAGCAGAGCGACACAGCCCTAGGCATATTAGCATGGTGTTTCACTGGGTGTTGTGATGGCAAACCTTTGTCCAAGTCTTCAATTCAGGATGCGTGCACAGCTTCCATTTCTGAACTCTTGGTATGCAAGATATCAGCTTGGTCAACCTGTAAATGATGGTTAGCCAATAATCTCCTTGATCCACCGGAACATTGGCCCAATGACATCTTTCAATCACCGATAGCGCCGAAAAGCTGCCCGAGCGGAAGATCAAAGGGTCCAACTCACGTCTCATCCCAACCCTCATAGCTCTGTCTCATCTCACCAATGTCCCCCTCAATGTGCCTTTCTCCGGGCGCCATGTTGTCGGGCCTAATCAAGACCAAGTTGAATTCTTTCCCGCCCCTGACAGGGTAGAACACCGTATGCTTTTGGGGTCCCACCCACACTGTCACCTGCTTTCGAGAACACAGCTCATCTACGGCTCCGTCGTTGAGTGTCTTGAGCTGCTCCGCAGGAAATGACGCTCGGTACGCAAGATCCCCCGTCTCAACTGCTGGTGATGGCGTTCCAAGCAGCTGATTGCGGCATATTGAGTATAGACCTGCTCAATCTTAGCAAAGCGATGGTCCTTCACGGCGACACCATACTCACCATCGGCGCCTATGATCACGTCCCCGGAAATGTCATCTCCATCCTCGAGCCACACCGTATTAGTTTCGAAATCAATCCTCTCAACATCCATGTCTAGGCAAAGGTCCACCCCAAGACTCACACACGTCTCCCACAACGCCGCATGGCAATCAGCGCGATGACACACCATCCACAGGTCTCCATACTGTTCCATACACTCCTTCGCAGAAAGTGAAAACAGATGCTTCCCGTTCGCATACCGCCTCAGCTCCATTTTATCAACGATGACCCCCCTCTCCAGCAACTTGTCCAGATATCCCAGCTGCCGCGCAATCCTTGTCCCGTTGGGCGGTACCTGGATCCCAGCGCCAATCTAACAAGAAGAGGCAAATTACAAGTCAGCAGACTCTTCCGGAAGGAGCCGAAACTCAGGCTCGATCGCGTGATGAGACTCACGGGCACGATGCGGTTCGCCCTCTCGAGCACCACGACTTCCAGGCCTTCCCGCTTGCATGCAATCGCACAGGCGAGCCCGCCTAACCCCGCTCCGATGACAAGGACCTTCATCCTTTCGCTCTGGTGATCTTTTCTTCTACAGCGGCGTGATTGTTCCTCCGATGACTTTGGAACAGGATGAAATGTAAAATGCCGCGGAAGGAAAATCTGTCCTGTTTGTCGTTGAAAAAGGGATAACGCCTGCGGGACAGCGGCGTGGTGGACACTGCCCCGCGCGGCCCGAAACCCACATCGGTAGCGTAACCGCCTGCAATGCTGATCGGGAACTCTAAACGGAGCCCTCCATCCTATCTCTCCGCCTCTTCGCCCCCACCTCCACACCGGGGGGACTTACCATTAAGATGGTGCTGATCAAAGATACGAGCCGTGTTGATTTTTCCTTGATTACTTCTTCTCCAGTTACTAGCTCGGTCGACTCGGAATGCTTCACCGGTCCGAGGTGTCATTTCTTAAAGCCTAATTCCGAAAACTGTCGACGCAAGGACGGCTGTGGCGGGCTCTTCTTCTTTGCGTGACGCACGGTAAGACCGTTTGACGCCTCTGCAAGTTCTTGGGCGCAGCGGGTGACTATTTCAGCTGATGTTGGATAGCCCTGCAACTGCCATGAATGATTGGAGAATACCTATACATAAAAGAAGAGCGATGTGCAGTACTCTTACTTTGCATCAACATTGCATGCATTCAAGAGCATGCAGAGGACTTTTGTTGTAGAACAGACTTTGAATGAGGATAGAGCATCTAAAAATACCTGCGTGCATGACACATACTATATTGAGAGATGATTTGTAATGACAGTCATTGACTGACTGAGATGAGGAGAGATGCATGGGAGGTTCTCAACTGGCCTTATGCATCACACAAATAAAGTGAAGCACCATCGAGGATGTATGACCATAAAGTAAGCAAAAGTGTTAAATCTTTATCTACCCTCAAATTTAGTAGTAGTCTGTTCATAGTAGCTGAGACAGAGCTTCTCGAACAGACCGAAGCGACTTAATCTGCGTTCGTCTAGGACCACCAGTCTGACCCACTCATAGACGTTCCTGGACATCTAGATTGCCCATATTAGTTTCAACCTTCTTTCAAACGGTCAGATCATTGGAGGGTACCGTTCCCTAGCAATCTACTCATGTGCACGCGTTGTTTCAGTCCGTGGACCCGTGTACCCGCAAGTAGCTAGGAGGCTCAGCATACTTCCAAGCTGACTGTTTTTCATCACCTGGTACCCATGATCAGATTTCTCAGACTTCACAGCTATCGTCCAGGGGTCTGGCATTACCCCAAGGTTACGGATTTGTCAACCAGATTGGTGACTTAAGATGGATCTCGGTACCAACATCCGAGTGACGTCTCGTAGGGCTAGCTGACAGGATGTGACAGCCGCTCAACCCTCTCCCCGTGCCCCTTCTTGGCAAACGAGATCCAACAGAGGATGAGCTCCATATTTTGTGAAGCTTCTATCATGAATGGCATTCTGATAGGTTCATGTGAAGGATCAACATCGTCGCAACGATATTACGTGCATGTACACCAACTTTATCACGACACCATCCGCGATTCTTAGACGGACGTGTCGATCACTCTTAAATAGCGTGATGGTCTTTGCCTTTGTAGTGAGGAACGGTGACAACGGGAAGCGCTGTGCGCGATGGAAATTATCTGATGTAAAATGTGTTTGCGTCGGTAGCATCAAAACACCGAATGGCCGATGGGATATCTCTAACTTGGTCACCGGTGCTACCCGCACGCCACAGAACTGGGCAGATGACCAACAGCTTCCTCGGCCCCCCAAAGATGATCAATGAAGATATTCGTACAATGCCCTGCGCTGCTCTGTGGGCGGCCGGGTCATGCCGCGCCGCGCGTGTGAGTGACCGAAGATCCCGCGAAGACGAACCCGGCGCCCTCGGCTCTCCGATTAATCCTTGCTAAGCGCCCGCCCAGCTTCTTGCAGACATTGATGCGATAACATATCCTACAATGCAACATGAATAGTGTTGAGATTAAAAACGATTAAGTATTTAAACATGAAATCGGGCTCCTCGGCGTTTTGCGTTACACCCCGGTCGACTTTTGACATCCTGTCATCCTGGCACGTTATCCGATCTTCCCGGAGGTCCTTGCTCCCCTCCTCTCCGACGTCACCACTCAAACGTTACGGGAAGTGGAGGAGTTGGGGGCTCGCCAACTTTGTAAGTCCCCGATTACCTGATCAGGGAATGCGTTTTCGGACGAACGTCGCCGATGCGCGGGGCGTGCGGCCAGGGCGGATCGCAGCCCGTCTGAATTGTCCGTCCGCGGGCTCCTGTTCCCACGATGCCGAACATTATACCATTCCGCGGTTTGTTAATGTTTCGTTATTTTTCCTTTTTAGCCCGGGGCACCCGACGGCACAATCGGGTGTGCGCGGTGTTCCATGCAAGGCACAAAGTGAAAAAAATAATAGTACCACACTCAGAAGGAGAGAGTGGCGTCTTATTTTATTAATCCTCGGTATTGGACTTTTTTCAACGTCTCTTAAAATTGAGCTCGTTCTCGTTACCCCTCGAGATTGGCCCTAATGCCTTTCATTGTTGAAAAGAAAGTGGCGCTTTCCCGGATGGCCTTCCAAGCCCTTGTAAGATACGATCACGATGGACAAGTCTTTTACGGCAATCTGGTGCGAAGAAGCAGAAGCGGTTATGTTGTGGAGAGATTAGGCGGGAACATTGATGAGGGGTTCGTCAATACGAATATGAGGGATACGGTAACGAAGGTAAGAACTCGGAGATGGCATGACTCGGTTTTGAGATTGGTTGTCGGAGAAAGTGACCGCTGACGCATGTTTCGCCAGTTGCTGTGTCCCTTGGAGCGAACACCAAGCATCGTATGTCTAGGCCTCAATTTTCTGAGATACGCAGAACAAGCAAATGTAAGAGTGGTATTGTCAATGCGCCCCCAGAAAACTACTAACAATTACGCAGCTTCCAATTGCGGCCTACCCAATAGTTTTTACGAAACCGCCAGATGCTTTGGCAGGACCGAACGATCCAGTGTTCGTTCACCCGGACGCGCAAAGTCACTTGGATTACGAGGGCGAGCTATGCGTCATTATTGGAAGAGACGCGAAGAACGTATCAGAAGACGACGCGCTTGACTACGTTCTTGGTTACTCTGCAGGCAACGACCTGACCGCACGGAATTTTCAAGTTCCTGACGCTTCAGGAGGCCAATATTCCTATTGTAAATCATTTGATGGGTTTGCGCCGATAGGACCAGCGATCTGGTCGCCAACAGTGGTCCCAGATCCGCACGCACTGCGGTACCGCACGATGGTTAATGGCAAAGTCGTCCAGGAGACCGAAACTTCCGACATGATTTGGAGCGTGGCGCAGGTGATTGTCCACCTTTCAAGGGGAACGACTTTGAGGAAAGGGACCGTTATTATGATGGGTACACCAGCTGGTGTGGGCTATTTTCAGGGGAAATTCTTGAAAGATGGTGATGTGGTGGCTGTGGAGATCGACGGACTGGGGAAGATCGAAAACAAGATTGTTTTCGAGAAAGAAAACCCCGAGGAGATGGAGCAGTAGACCTTTTATGGTTGGGAGGCAGTCTGCACGACAGGCAGATATTTCTGGATGACTTTCATGAGATACGATGACGTCCAATGGCCTACGGCTGCGAGTTTATTACACGCTCTCATGATTTGTTCTTTTATTTAGACGTTTTCGTTTGAATATTCGGATGGCTGGATACGGACTCATACAGGGGTACTTGCTTTAGTGTGGCTCTAGGTGTAGAATCTTCTGCTTTCGACTCTATGGTTATAGCTGGTATTCAACGGAACCCCATGTCTCCCGTAGTCCGTCTCTAACGTTTCATTGAACTATCTGTATAATGTCAAAGTCATGTGACAGCTTAGCCTATGCAAGCCCTACATCCTTCTTAAACTTAAGCAGCCACTCCTCGACGTCGGCAGGCGTTTGGTTCCAGGGATCATCGCTGTGGTATCCTCGTCAGCGTATCGGCTACCAGGAAAGGTGATCCTATGCAAGGTCTACTCACTCATCATACAGAACCCATCTCGCCTGGTGTCGAATCTCCTCATCGGTGGGAATATGGCTGTTGGGATTATTGGGCGACATTGTGCTGGCGACAAAGCGGGAAAGCTCTTTTGCAAGACGTCGATATCTGTTGTTATCATTTAGGAAGAACGGCATTCCACTGCCCCCGGGCCGTTCATTACCCTGCCATGACCCTTGGAGTGACTGCCCCGACCCTTTGAAGATTGTCTTAGCTGCTTGTAGTCTCACATAGAAGTCTTGTGTGGATTCCGCTGCGCTTTCTAGCCCCAACCCGACAGGATCTTGTAAGCCATCCATGCTAGCAGTTTGTGAAAGCCAGGAGGAATCGGCTGCAGGTGCCATCTTCCCCACTCCCTGATAGTGACTGAATTCTGGCAAGTTTCTTTGGGCTATGTCCAGAGCTGGCTCGTTCCAATCCCCGTGAAGTCCCGGAACGGGTTGTGTTGACAACCCGTCTTGAGAGTGCTGCTTCCCCCGTTGTCGCAAAGGGGCAATCCAGTCTTTAGATTCCCAAATGAGTCGCACTAAAAAGCCAGCAAACCTTCTCGAAGGGTTAGTAGACGATTCTTCAACGCGAGCCAGAATCGCGCAAGCCTCTCGTTGGATTTCGTGGTCTGAAAGAGCCAGACCCAGTGTAACGTGCATCCCAATGTAATGACGTAGCTCTGACTCAAGCTGGCATTCTTCAAAGATGTTCATTTTCCCATTGATGCGGAGCTGGCTCAGGCGTAACTTAGCCAGCTGCTGCATAGGGCGGAAACGAGCTTTTGTGGCTATCTCAGTCGAGCACATAAAGATATCTCTTAACCACGAGGGCGGTGATGAGCCAAGAGCCGACGAAAAGAATTCCGCGCCAAAGATGATGCTACACCCCTCGTACTTGAGTTCATCGTCAGATGGCGAACTGTCCTTGCCCTCAAAGTAGTTTCGTATGTAGTATTCTATCTCTAGTTTGAGAAGTTCGTAGGCGCTTGGTGCAGTATCGGCTGGTCCCACACTTGCGGTGAATGGAAGTGCCGAAAAAGACTCGAATCGAATGAGATCTATGCATCATTAATCGTGAACCAAAGGCTTTCAAAATTGCTTTTCAGCACTTACATGGCGGCATGGCATTGTCCAACATCTCCATCACAGCAGGCTCAAACCCCCAATCTCCCTGCCAGTCCGTCATGGTGCTTCCATTCTTGAAGTGGTCGGCAAGATGGTCTCCTCGCTCTGCCCATGTCTCGAGCTTGGCACCGCAAAACCCACACGCTGAGCGAATATTGTTCTTCACAACTTTCCACTTATCCATCAGTCGCGTCATCTGGTTCGATCCGTGTACGAGCTTCAAGTGCTGCCGCAAATGGTCTTTACGGTAGAAGGTGCGATCCTCAACAGGCTTCTCTGAGCAAGCACTCTGATGGTGCTCATCAAGGTGAGGTTTACTGGGGCTGGGCTCTTCGCAATAAGCGCAAACCTCTCCCTTTTCAGGATGGTTTTCCGTGGACCCGTGTGGTGAACACACCCATTCTTCCAGTGAAAGATGAAGGGACTTTTCATGTCTCTGCCAGTCGTATTTCGTCTTGAACGTTTCCGTACAAAAGGTACACTGGTACGTATTGCGAGCCTGCACCAACTTGATACGCTCTCCTTTTTGCATCTTGGTGAGGGCTCGACGCCTCCGCCTGCTTGAGAATTTGTTGGAATCCTGCGACCCAGCTGACCGTCTGGACCCGTGGGAATAGGCAGAGGTGTTCGAACCTCTGCTAGACCGAGACGTCGCCGCACTGCTAAGGGATGATGCATTTTCCGAAGACCTACCAGGCGATCGTGCGCGGCTCGGAAAACTCGATTGTCCGGTCGATGCCGCAACAGCCCGATTAATGTCGGAAGCGAGCGCGGGCTCGTGCTCCGGTGGCGAGTGTTCCCATCTCTGCATTGGATTCATCATCTCGAACGGCATTGGCGTCGGTCGTCGGGTTGGAATTTCAATAGGGCCAGTGGTTGTCTCCGTCCATGATGGAACTTGCGCAGACGATGTACCCTGCGGCCGGAACTTCTTGCGACGGCGCGTGTTGGCAAACCAGTTGGTGATCTGCTGTCGCTCCAGGCCTGTTTGGTTTTGCAGCCTGTCGACATCTTTCGGTGTCGGGTAGGGATGTTTTTCGTGCCTTTCGAACCAAGTCCTCAGAACTTTGATGGCGCCAGATGTGAAGCGGCTGCCAATTTTGGAAGGCACAGTGGCTTCAGGCTCGCCGCCGGCCTCAGCTGGGCCCGGCGGAATGGCCGCATTGTCCTCGATTTCAGCGGACAGAGGCACGCCGCCCGAAATGCTTGACGATGGCGATGCCATACCGCTGTCGATCTGTTGCTGGAAATCAACTGCCGGGTTGCTTTGGCCGGATATGAGATCGGAAAACATGCCCAGTTGATCAAAGTCTAAACCGACCGCTTGGAATTGGTCTTGCGTGCTGGGCATCGCGCCGAGGTTTTCGTGTGGGCTATCCATGACTAGGACCGAGCACTTGGTTTCAGGACGTGAGAGTTGGACGCAAACCAATGTGGGATGCCATTTTCCGCAGATTTCAGTAATTCTGGACAGGAAACGCGGAAAACACCATAAAATTCCTTCTCCTAAAGAATGATGATCAGATGAAAAGGATCGGTGGGCGATTGCGGACAGGCGGGGCAATAAGAAGGTTTGTGGATACTAATGGAGCTTGTCAACAAAGGGCGGAACCGCTTATGCAATGTCATTCCGCCCTTTAGTGACACGCTAAAAGCTCTACTTCATTAAAAGATGACAACCAACTTGAATGCTGCACTTTTCATGTCTTTACAGCAACATTCTAAATGTCGCATATAGACTGACACCTTTTCTGTTAGCTCGTAGTGTACTGCCACAGGGTAAAATAGTGATTACCTGTAAAGCTCCCTGAGTGCCTAGGTCACACCAACACGCGCCGCAATCGATTGAGTTCAATTCTAGAGAAGATTGTGGCTCATGGCTATGGAATTTCAACCCTGTAATCGGCGAGCAGGAGAGTTCCTGATACTGACTATAATATTAAGCAACGCGATATAATCTATCCCCTTGTCGTGGGCGCACCATCTTCCTCCGTCAATGTCCCCGAAACTGGGGCCGGGAGGGGCCGTTGTGGATCATTCTTGAGGTCGGGTTTTCCGGGTGAAGTTTCAAGCCAACTTCTTTAGCGAACCTGTGTGCTTCACTTCTTTATACTTTGAGGCTGTTCCGGGGAGTTTCTGCTCTAGTCCGCGATAACGCCGATCAACGTGCTGGCAGCTGCGCAGCCAGGAGCCCGTCCCGGGATTGTTCATCTCCAGTAACGGCCCCTCATCGCCGAGAAAGCTTACCGGCAGATTGGCATAAAGAAAGTGTCACATAGTCTCCTGTTTTTCATGTCGGAATACGGTGCGCTCCGTTTAGCCCGCTCGGCGCTCCGCCGACCTGACATCAGACGACATGGCATGGAAATTACTATCTGTGATCCCCGAACCCCTCAATCATCCCAACCTCCGCCCATCTCAGGCACTTCACAATGCCAGATCCGAGAGGCTAAGACCGATACCGAACCCGTCTGTCCATGAAAGTCTCCGGGCACCTGGGTGCGATGAACGTCAGGCTGATCGGGCACAGACCCTCTTTTGGTAAGATGTAGAAGTTTAATAGTTTATCGCGAGATCATCATCACAGCTATATTTGTCTCGGTTTCGGTAGCAGCGGTATTCGATTCGGCGATTAGGCATGGCATGGCACTCAGATGAACTGCCGCAATCGATCATAATACGGATAGAGCGTTACTCACTTGCTATTGACAATCAGTGAGATCGTCTTGTCTTCATCGTAAGCCTCATGTGTGTTCGCCAGATGGCACAGCGTGCAGCTAATATCTAAAATATTATGGCTCTGGCATCTACTCAAGCTGAGAAGCATACTATTGCGCCAGTGGCTATGGCACCTAAGATATGCGTCTTACTCAACATCTTGATAACCCTAAAGGAGCTCAGAAGGGGCGAGACACGCACGTCGTTTTTCGAAGGGCACGGAGAGGCAAAAGTGCAAGAGAAAGCATGCTTTTCCCACCTCTCCATTCGGGAGACACCATCACCTATGTGGGTTTGAATTAGTTCCAGACGGCTTCATGTTGAAATCTGTGCTGTCAAATTGGGGGGCAAGGTGTTTCGATCACAATACGCTTCTATTGATACGGTTTCTCCGCTGCTTTAGACATACTAGAATTCCAATGCAATTTGAACATGACTCCAACCTTTAATGCACCATGCCCTGAGTTGAGTCATTAAATAGTAGACAATTCCAAAACTTTTGTAGCGTTGAGCTTTTCCATTCCCATGCTGTGCCAGCATGTGCTGTGATGATTGTTTATGACCGTTACCTCATCAAGTCATTAATGCGTTACGCGTCCCGTGTGTACTCGGACTTCTGGCGCCAAACGTGGCCGTATCTCATCAGAGCGATGGGGATCGGGGCCAGAAAGATACTGCCGACGCCCAACACAGTGAAAGCCCACCCGTAGCCAAACGACTCGATCAGGGGGCCGGTGGTGAGCGGGAGGAAAGTGCCAGCCAGGCATCTGGTGACAATCAGTCCGGTCATGGCGGATGCGCTGTACAGGCCCGCCGCATCGACGACGTAGGCGGACAGAGGCAGCGAGCACATCAGCAGGAAGAAGCCCAGCACCGCGACTGAGACAAGGAGCCAGATTACGGGAAGTTTGAACTGGGCGATCCATCCGTATGCGATGATGGTCAGGGGAAGGCCGAAAGCGCCGACAACGACCAGCGGGAGACGGTACTCGGGGCGTCCGGTTGGGTCGTTGCCACGGAGCTTGATGTAGATTCTGTCCAGGCTAAAGTTACTGACGACGACGCTGATGAATGAGCCGATACCTAAATGCCATTAGATGATGCCTCGAAAACTTTATTGTCACACGGAAGAACTCACTGAATGATATGAAAGAGAGGCCGGTCAACGTGGGCGAGAAACCGTACACCTCCTGCAGAATGTTGGGCAGAGTGATAGACATGATGTAGAAGTATGCAAAGGTGATACAGCCGAAGAAGGACAACGCGAGCAAAACACTGGACTTGAACAACACGGTACCGGGTCTCTTGATCGACTCCCACAACTTCAACATGCTCTTGTGGTCATCGACGCCGGCCGGGTGAAACGGAGCTCCAGATTCATGCTGCACCTTGGCGGCGCGCCGTCTCAGGATGGTCATCTTGTACGTCTCCGTGAAGAAGAACAGGAACAGCACCTCGCACGTAGCCGCCAAGCCCGCGCTCATCCACAGAACACGCCTCCACCCCAGAGTCTGGGCAATGGCGCCACTGATCATGGGGCCGACGGCACCACCGATCAATGGTGCGAGTGAGACCATGCTCATGGCAGAGCCGCGCTGGTCAGCCTCGAACATGTCACCGATGATGGCCGGGCTGAGGACATTGGTAGCGACAGCAAGGCCGGTGAGGGCGCGGGCACTGATCAGGAGCGGTGTGCTGGTGCTCAACGCAGCGAGGATGGTGGCCGTCACAAAGAGTATGTTGGCGGCGTTCAAGACCGGCTGACGGCCGTAGATCTCGGAAAGGGGCGCGATGAGTAGGGGCCCGGCGGCCTCTCCCAATTCCCAGATGGTGACAAGCAGAGCGCTCGCTGGTGAGTTCGTGCCGTCGTCATGGTCGAGGTCACCAATGATGTGCGCAGCGACAGGGACGACTGAGATGCAGGTGAACGTTCTGCGAGCAGGTTAGCGGACGAAGCCAAGGAATTCACTGCGGGTTGAAAGTTGAACCGCAGTGGGTGGTGTCTCATACACAGTGAACGCCATACACGCCAGCAGACCGACTATGGTCCACTTGAAAGCCAGCGGCCACTCCCTCGGGTTTTCAGAATCGCCATTGGGGTCGAAGTCGAGCAGGTGCTTTGAGACATCTTCCTCGCAGAGAGGATCCTCGAGAAGGGGCTGACTTTCGGCCATATTTGACGCGTTTTCGAGGTGGTGATGACTACCTTGAAGTGAAGTCGGTGATCGCTCACTGGGCGGCTGGTGAGGAAACAGCGGCAGCGGAGGCAGATGCAGTGGGCAGCAGCTGCACCTTGAAAGGATTGCAGATCCGCTTCAACAGTCAACAGCGCCTTTGCGTGCTTGCCCCACGGTGCTTGGTCATTGCCAGACAAAAATTTGATGGCCAGGGTCGGGAAGGTGGGTGGCAATTGATTGCAATAGCGGGGCGCCGGCGCCGGCCGAGGGGCTGGGCCGTCAGTGCCACAGGGCACACGTGACATCCGCTTTGTGCCATTGTGTAAGGAAGCAGCATGTTGGCGTGAAATGCTCGCTCCAATCTGGCGGTGGATCTCATGCGAGAATTGTTGGTTGCCTGGAGTTCGCTGTTCAAGAAGAGCGCGCCTCTAAATAACCGAAGATCGCAAACCTTATCAAAGACCCTGGAATTCCAGTAAAAAACCGTTGATGGCTCTGGCATCTGTTTCGCCAATCTCGGCGATTGGTCGTACAATGTTTCCTTTTTCGGACAAGTGCGGGGTCCGTCTCCGATGTCGTCCCCACTAATTGGAGCTTCCCCGGCCGGCTGACGGCGGCTGAAAGATCCCCCGCGGTTCTCACTCCCGAATCAGACGCCGGCTCCCACCTTCAACTGCGCCTTTTGAGCAGCATGACTCCACCAAAGGGCGATATATATGAATCGGTTCTTTCCAGAGCTGCATTCGTTAGGAAAGTCTGGATTTGGGTCGAGCTTGAAGTCTATGCATTGGTACTCAACTTGATTGGCCAATTCGACATCCCAGCAATTACGCCATCCTCACGCCGGATTGTCTGAGCAACACCCCCTGAACTGCAGCCATGAGCATCCCTCAGCTCCGTGCGCCATCGGTGGACGAACTTCGGAAGTTCTACGTCGGAAAGACGATCCACGACGTTCCAAAACCCGCAGTCGTTCTTGATGTTGCCAAGGCAAAGAGACACTGTCAGTCTATGCTTGATGCCGCCAAGGCTCTCGGGGTGGGCTTCCGAGCTCATGTAAAGACTCATAAGGTATTTTTGATTCAAAGGCGTGCACATAAACCTGTTATGAATTCTCTCGATCCATGGTTCTAATCTGAATTTTAGACTACTCAACTTGCAAGGCTTCAAGCAGGCGAAGACTCGCCAGAGGTGAAGCTCGTGGTCTCCACCATTCCCGAATTAGAACATCTACTTCCCCTTCTCAAGGAATTCAAGGACAACGGCCGGCAGGTCAACGTTCTTTATGGCATTCCTCTCCCGCCGTCGCAAGCCACCAGAGCAGCGGAACTGGCGCGCGAGCTCGGTCCCGGTACCATCACCTTCATGATCGACCACCCGACCCAGCTCGATGCTGTTGTTCACTTCTCGCAAAAGGCCGGCTTTGCGGCTGGAATCTATCTCAAGGTTGACACTGGCTATCACCGCGCAGGCCTGCCACCGTCAAGTCTCAACAAGAACGACTTGATCGCAAAGGTCATGCAGCTCGAAGCTGACAGCACGGCGACTTTGACTGGACTGTACTCTCATAGTAGTCTTAGCTACGCTGACACTGGCGCCAAGGAAGCTATGGACAATCTGGCAGGGGAGATCAATGGCTGCGTCGATGCGCTCCAGAGCAACGCCCAGCATTTTCACAAGAACAAGAAGTTGACCATCAGTGTCGGTGCCTCACCACAGGTGACCGCGGTCCAGAACTTCGCTGGAGCCAATGCGACGCAAAACCCCGACAGCGAGTTCCTCCGGAGCACGATTCAGGCAGTCACCAAGGGCGAGCTACTTGGGTTCAAGGTTGACCTCGAGCTTCATGCCGGTGTCTATACCGTTCTCGACAACCAACAACTCTCGACGCATGCTAGAACGTTCCTCGGAGAAGTCGAAGACGAAGTTGCTATCTTCGTTGCGGCCGAAGTCTGCAGCGTATATAACGATGGTGAGCGTCAGCAGCCTGAAGCACTCGCTGCAGTCGGTGTGCTTGGCCTTGGCCGAGAGCCGTGCCCTTCCTACAAGGGATGGGGCGTTGTGAGTCGCAAATCGTATGCCAAGGATGTCAATACCCATCATCGACTAGTTGTGGGAAGGGTCAGTCAGGAGCACTCTATCCTGACTTGGGATACTGGATCAGAAGGCAGCGGCGAGGAACAGTTGCCGACTGTGCCACTTGAAATCGGACAGAGCGTCTGGATCTACCCTAATCATGCATGTGTAGCAGGAGCTATGTACGGCTGGTATCTGGTAGTAGACTCCAGCAAGGGGGATGAGTCTCAAATTCTAGACGTTTGGGTACGAGCGTCCGGGTGGTGAATGATGGTTCAAAGCTGTCAGGTCTGAATTACGACGTTTCAGATATTCCAGGAAGACGACGCATTCTGACGTACTTAACTAGGGGCTCAAGGAATGTTTATGCCAATCTGTTCCATTAATGGATAAAGCGGGTTCTTCCATACGTAATCGCACAAATACTAGTAGCCTTCCATGGCTAAATCAATGTTTCAATCGCAACATTCCGTTGCTTTCTACGTGACGTTTTGTCTCAAGCGACGTGCCTTGGTGCCGTCTGGGTTGCCCGCCCCTCATTTTGTCGAGCTTGTGGTGCCTTAATGATCAGCAATATCTATTCAATTCACCGGCACTTCTTCTCAGGCGTCCAATTCCGCCAAACTGAATCGCATGTTCATTCGTGGTCTCACAGGCCACGTGATATGCAGTCGGACGATGAAGTCATGTCCTACGTTTGAATTCTGAATTGCTTTAAAACAACAGCTCCTTCCTTCATAATTCTTGTACGTCAACAGCCCTGATCTTTAGAATTAAGCGAGATATCACCACTTCTTGTCAACCTCGGTGAGATGACAAACCATTGCCATGGACTGCCTGTGCCAACCATGTCAAGATATGTTGGATTTGACCATCATGTCCAATCGGTATCGTGGCAGCGACAGAAAAATCGATCTCAATTTCAACTCTTGGTGTGAGAACGCCATAGCTGGCTCCTGTCACCTTTGCACACAGCTGTTCCACGCGGTTTCTGGTCCGTACTACCAAACGTTTATCGACAAGTTCGACGCTGCTACGTATCAGCTCGGTTTTACGGTTGTAGCTGGAAAGAGTGGAAAGTACGTGAAATTTATCGACGCCAGCGGAAGAAAGTACTTGGCGATAGCCGAGACTCTCAGCCTCAATTCAAATCAAGGTAAGAAGATCCTTTTACGATATGATCCCCCGTTCTAAGCAACATTTTGCACAGTCCAGCAGCGTCAGCAGCTAGCAAAGAACGTCGGAGCATCCACAGTGACGTCACAGACGCTTAAGCAGGTCTCTCAATGGATGGAAAAATGCTCAAATGAGCACGAATGTCAGCAGGATCAACGACTCGCCAGCGTTAGTCTCCCGTTGCGTCTGATTGACGTTGACCCCAGCGGAGAATATTTGAGCGAAAATCTCTGGGAAACAAATTTCGACGGTCTCTGTTGCGAAAAGGCCACCCGAGTCTGCATCAAGCACTCCAAAGATGCTCTCACGACAAATTCGACCGGCGTCAAGTATCTCACCCTTAGCCATCGATGGGGTGATACAGTACCGACGGCTCTGACATGGGAGAACCTGGAAGAGTTTTCGAATCAAATCCCCATCTCAAGCTTATCCAAGACGTTCAAAGATGCCATTCAAGTCACTCGTTGCCTAGGGTTTCGTTACCTATGGATCGATTCCATTTGCATCAATCAAGCTGATCCCATAGAGAAAGCGAGAGAAATTAGCTGCATGCGAAGCATATATCAATCATCCCAGCTTAACCTCTCTACCACCTCTGGCGAGGAAGGTCTCATATTTCCAAGGGACCCGAAGTCAGTCTTGCCGATTTTGCTGAAGAGCAACAAAGCAGAAGGTGGAACTGGTAAAGCTGGCAGAAGCGAACATATTATGGTTTCCGCCGGTCCCTGGGAAACATTTGTTGAGCTAGGTGCCCTGAATACCCGCGCCTGGGTGGTCCAAGAAAGGTTTCTTGCGCCCAGAGTTCTGCACTTCTGCTACAATATGGTGTACTGGGAATGCGCATATCTGCGTGCATCTGAGGTCGATAGTCTCGGAGAAATGGACCACGAAAAAGTCACCAATTCGGTAGATCTGCGTTTCAACGTAAAGCGCAACAGCTTTGACACAACGGATACGAAAATCGACGCAGCCAAAGGCGATCGGAATTCTCTCTCAACAGCTCGCTTTCAGGCTTACCATCGCCTTCTCAGATCTCAATATTGTTCTAAGCAACTAACGTACTCAAGCGACCGACTTCCAGCCATCTCCGGTATCGCAAGATGGTTTATGGCACGTCTTGGACTTTCTTCCCAAAGCTATCTTGCGGGTCTCTGGCGAGAGACGCTACCAGGAAGTCTTCTATGGCATCTCTATGATCTTCACAAAGGCGAAGCTGCCCGTGATCTCAACGCTGCACCATCATGGTCATGGGCGAGCGTACTTGCTCCAAGCAACTTAATGTTCATTGGACAGAATGATTACATAAGCCTTCGTCCTCTTTTCCAGGACATCCAAACCATCATTGTTCCTAAGAACGAAGACCGTTTCGGACAACTTGATGTTGCAATTCTGCGCCTTCAAGGAAGCGTTATACCTATCGAGAGAGAATTCGGAAACGGGACTTTGCAAATTCGACTACCTGGAGAAGACAGGTGGTACAAAGAATGGCATACACCCAACCAAGTTCCGGTGACAACATTCTGGGAGAAGCTCGAGAGAGACGTGCCTCGTTTATGCTGTCGTCTCGGGTTGATGTCGTGTGAACAGCTAATTGCTCTTCTCCGCAAGACAACGACTCGGTCATATGTGCAAACGAGATGGGACACAACGGACATGCTATGGGCAACTGAAGAACATCCCCCAAGTCAGCTGTATATGGTGCCGATTGCTTGGGACTTGGATAAGAAATGCCTCGCAGATATAGCACCTGGCAACCTGGTTATACAAGGTCTCATCCTGCGCAGACTCCCAGGAAAGGGACAATATGAGAGAGTTGGGATGTTCATGACTTCACAGTACAGACACCACTACCGAAATGCGGATTTCACCCAGGCCATCATACGGTGCATGCCAAATAAAGCAGTTGATAGCCTCTCCGATGGCGCTTTCAAACAACTTGGAAACGAGTGGCTATTCGGGATTTCTAGCTTTTTTGGCTTGTTGAAATCGAGGCATGGGCAAGAGGATTTCCAAACGGTCGCAAATCTACTGAGTCCGGAAGATCACATGGGGGTCAGCAGTAACGGAATGAGTCTTATTGAAATTCTGTAGACTATATTCAGATCGTAAAGCATTTTCATGCTCTCGAGTACTCAGCCAGAGTGCAATTTAATTCAGTGGACCACTTTGCACACTTTTATAGAAACTATGATGCAGTCAACCTCTTTCATTTATTTGGTCGAGGTCCATCTAAAAGCTGGAATTGATCCCGGAGTACAACAGGATTCCGGGGGACCAACGGTGTCCGCATGAGGTGGGCTCGGTTCCGTATTCGTATCCTTCGTCCACCGTCTCGGCGGAACACGCCAACTTTATCGTTATTGTTGTCATCTTCCAGATAAATTTGTCAGCTTCTAACGTTACATCAAGATGTTGACATCGCAGATTTTATTTCCAAGAGACCATGTTTCGGATTAGAATCTCGTAAATATAAGCTGGGAGCTTCTCCGTGGGCCTGTGAACGAAGGGCAGACTGTGGCAGATACAGCCCCAAGAACCTGCAACATCCTCCGAACCGACAGAATGAGTGTGACGAAAGCACACCAGACGTTACCTCCAGCCCTTCAGGCACTTATTGACAAGGAAGAGATTCGTTCAGTAATCCATCGTTTCGCCCGTGGCTCAGACCGCAGCATCCGCGACCTCGTTCAATCGGTCTTCCATCCCGATGCGACAGATAATCATGGATTTTACAACGGACCAGCAAAGGACATGTACGATGCCCTGAACGCAGGGCCCTCCCCAGATGCAGCTCATCATCACATTGGGCAGTCTCTGATTGAGCTCGGAAACGACGGAATCACGGCGGCTGCAGAGACGTACTGCATTGCGACGACGGTCAATGTTGTCGACGGCAATGATAAATGGGTCACGTTTCTCGTGAGGTACATCGACACCTTTGAGAAACGGGAGGGAGAATGGAAGATCAAAGACCGAGTTTTGGCATTTGATGGGGTTTCTGATGGCAATGTGCTGAAGAGCTTACCGAAAGAGAGCCTTGGACGCAGGGATGAGAATGACTACTCGAGAAAGGTTATGAAGAACTAAGTTCAGAAACTAGCGAACTTTGATAAATTGGTCATTGGATCTCACCTATTTTGGAGCCCATGAACTACACCAAGACAGTCACGCATATGGTCAAAATCAATAAGGGCTCATGGTCAAATAATCGTTTCATTTGGTAAGGGACTAGCCACTAGAAGGTAAAAGCCAAAAAGTAAAAAGTAACTTGTTCATTGATTGACATCTAAGCTACTCTTGAAAAAACGCTGAAAGGCAGATAGGCCGTAATGCTAGGTTGCTGCCGGAGGGCATCCTGACCTCTGATGTGAAGCACAAGTGGCATCGCATCATCCTCCGACATCCCTAAAACCGCGAGATACCATTCCCACTACCAAACACCGCCGCAAAGGTTCGCGCACTAAGCAAACGCTTAGTTGAGGAGGCCGCAGATGAGGCCGCCAAGGTTGAGCTTGTCGAGGACACCGCCGACAATGCCGAGGACGGTGGGCAGAAGGCCGCTGAGGACCTCGAGGAGAAGGTTGATGACACCGCCGAGGAGGCCGAAGACAGTCTGGAGGAGACCGTCGACGATGACGTTGAGGGTGGTGAGGAGGTGGACGATGACGCTGAGAAGGAGGAAGACAAGGGGACCGAGGAGCTCGAAGATGCTGATGGTGAGGACCTTGAGGACGTTCTGGAGAGTGTAGATGATCTCGAAGACGAGCTCGAGAACAAGGCTGATGATCTGCTGCTTCTCCTCCTCGACGATCTCAACGGTGTTCTCGAGGAGCTCGACGACCTCAGAGACGAGGGTGCTGATGAGGCTGACGATGACGGTGACCTCGCTCTTGACGGTCTTGATGATGGTCTCCTTCTTGGAGGCGATGCAAGGGCCGCAGACGCCGGAGACGGTGGAGTTGATGGCGGTGGTGTGCTTCTTGACCTCGACGATGGTGGTCTGCATCTTGGTGATGATGACCTGCTCGGCGCGGGCGTCGATGATGTTGCCGACGGGGACCTTGGACTCGACGGTGCTCAGGGCAGAGCCGACGGGAACCTTGGACTCAACATTGTTGAGGGCTCCGGCAACGGGGACCTTGGACTCGACGTCAGAGACGGAGGTCTCGATCTCGTTGTTGATGGCGGGAGCCGCCAGGGCGGTGGCGAAGATAGAGCCGATGGCGAGGATGTTGGAGAATCTCATTTTGGCGGTTTTGGATTATGAATAAGAATTAAGGAACGAATGTGATTGTAAGTTGTTGGTAAAGAATGACGAGCTTGCGCTGGAAACCAGAAAGGAGTGACTGGGTGAGGATGCTGATGATGGAGAAGAATGGAGTGTCTGGAGAGATCAAGTTGTCTCCTTAAGTACACGATGGACTCATCCTCTACCATGAGGCTAAAGGGGCATGGCAGTCAAGGGATCGTACCCCAGCTTTTGCCTATGCCGAACGCAATTATCAATTGACTGGGTTTATGACTCTCAACAACTTCCCGAAGACGAGGATCGCACTCCATACTTCCTCTTTTGGTTGCACATCATGATCAATTCGGGTTGACAGGGCAGTTGGCTTTGGAGACCCCTTGCATTGGGTTGGGTCCCACCAACCGGGGGTCTGTTCCGGGTTTGCCGTTTAGGAACTGGCTTTGCACGTCAAAATGGAAATCCTTCGCAACTCCCGCAAACAAGGTTTCTGTTTCAAAGGTTATCCGCTAGCGAGCTGTCAGAATAAGCCACCAAGATCCGATAACGAACCAACCCGTCGGGAATATTCGAATCTTCGCTCACAGCTGGGAGAAGCTTTACATCCTGCTATGAGGCTCTGACATCGACTCTATTGAATCAGCGCGCCGATCTAGGCTTACTCGAAATTTCACTAAATCAAATGGTTTGCAAAAAGACGTGACAGAGTGTTGGTGCTCTGACGCTCGGAGAATTCTGATCTGCGGGTCCGCAATAGTTGACCAGGGTCGTAGAAGATCATCATTAAAGCCACGAACTAACACGGAATTGGATGGGGGCCAACGAGCAAACATCGCGTTAAAAAGCTGCAGTCACGGGAGCGGTGAAAGCCCACCGATAGATCATCATTTTGGGCATGCTCATTGTTCAAAACTCCATGTCAGTGCAGTTTCGAGATGTCGTATCATCATCTCAGCTGGGGGTTTTTCTGATGTCATCCAAATCCATCGTGAGCGAGATTCTCGTTTTCTCAGGATGGCACCCGAGTGGGTGATGTCACATTCCAAAGGATTAATGGGCCCAGCACTCTGGAATAAGCTTCACACTGGAAGAGACACCTCCCACGCGGATGTAAGGATTGTTTCCCTCTCCTTGTGTTGGACGGAATCTTCCATGGGCCATGCCTTATTTGTGGGGGCCGTTGGAGGCTCGCGATGTTTCTCGGTCCCACCGAGACCCCTGACAACCCACCCTCATCCCTTTAACTACCAGGGCTGTGAGATTTTAACTCGCCCGACGCGTGGACATTCTCGTGTTTCGAGGGCACGATGGCATCACCAGGGAGGCCTCAGCAGTACGACGCAATGTTCGGGAGCCCAAGAGCATTTCTTCCGCCTTTTGCTGGCACACCGCTCAGACATGCGGAACAAGAAGCACTGGTTGCAGGCGGTGAACATCGATAACCTCTGATTCGAAGGGTATATTGATATTAATATTAATGATAATGAAGCAAGGTGTGCGCCTTTAGATGTCTATCCGGTTACTGTATAATGACGCGCTTCCAGTCTTCCTCAAGATAAGATGCTCGTACTGATCTATCCCATAATGCAGTTTTGTTTCTGATCAAGATGTACCTCAAAGGGAGACCTTGAAGAACTTGGCCACGCAAGGTGTTCCCGCCTCGTTCATGGCAAACATCATGTAGTATCCGGGGATGACAACTCCGTAGTCGCTGGGCATGTTGACAGAGAACGACTTGCCGTCACCGCCATCTTGACCGTCAAGGGGAATGCGGCGCTGGTCGGTGTTGACAGTGTGCGTGGTGGCACTGACGCGAATCATGCTGAAGGTGTACTTGCCCTCGTCCTGCATGTTGATGGTGAGAGCTGCGCCGGCCTTGACAGTCTCGTCAGAGAGACTCTCGATGACGGGTCGCTTGGCAGGGGTCTTTCCATCAGCCTCAAAGAGGTACGGTGGCGACCAGAACTGTCCGTCAAACTTGTTGGCAGCGCAGCCAGCACCGCAGAGACCGCCACCGCCAGACCAGATCGTGCCGTCGGCCATCAGGAGCGCCGTAGAGTGGTAGTTACGGGGAACGGTGTGAGCGGCCGTGGGGGTGAACTTGCCCGTCGCGGGGTCGAAGAGCTCAGGGGTGAGCTGGGGAGTGGCATCCGAGAACAGGGCCATCTGCTTCATGCCACCGACAACCCAGATCTTGCCATCGGGCATGACAACGGCGTTCGCGAAACCGCGGTTGTACTGACCGTTCTGAAGCTTCTGCACTTGAACCTGTTGACCAGGCTCACCGAGGGTGAGGATGTGAGCGTTGCTGGTGGACTGGTAGCCAGTGTAGCCCTTGCCGCCGCCATAGCTATTAGAATGGTCAGAGTTGTCGTCTTGGACTGGCAGTGAAACGTTGCTGCGTATGACTTACGTGAAGATCTTTCCAGCTACTGCGTCGTACATGACGGAGACACCGCACATGGAGTCCTGGTCGGCACCACGCAGACCGGCAGGTGTGTTGGCGCCAGTGCCCTTGGTGTCGTACCAGTTCATCTGCTTGGCCGGGCCGGCCTGGAGGACGGATCCATTCTTCCATGACCACAACCAAGCGTGGCTGTCAGGGAACATGCCGAGCTGCATGACCAAAGGCTTGACTGGGCACCCGGCAAGCTTAGTCCACTTGTTGGTCGCGGTGTCGTAGATCTCTCCGTTGCGGGTGCCCGCTCCAGAGAAAGAGCCTCCGATGACAAAGATCTTGCCCTCAGAACTAGTCGCGACTTCGATAAGCTTGTGCTTGAGATTGGCAACGGCGACTTATACTTACGTGGTACAGCTAGACTGGTAGCCTCTGGAGATCTGCATGTTGGAGAGTGCCGTCCAGGAAGAGGACTCGCCATTCTTGAAATCAAGGACACTGGTCTTCGCGGCGCTAGAGCCTCCAGTAACGATGATACGTCCCTCGGCATCCAAGGAAGTACCCGGGCAGAACATGTCGTGCTGAGTGTTCTGTAATCAAGGATTAGTCATTGAAGTGTGCAAATAGAGGGAGTTGTAGGCAAGACATGATTTACCTGAATGACAGCGTCGCTCACATTGCCGGTCTGGACATTGTAGAGTGACGTATAAGTCTTGCCATTGCCAGCGGTTGTCCATCGGTTGCTGTGTAGGTTTTGCATTAGCATATTTCCTAATCACATGAATTCGATGAGTTGATTAAGTTGGAGACGACTTACGGCCATCCACTAGACCAGACAAGAAGGTTGCCCGACTCGGGAAGGAGTGCAACGGAGACGGGGACCACGGGGAACTTGATAAGAGGACTCCATTGTCCAAGACCTTGAGCTTCGCAGAGAGCGGCAAGCGCAAGAAGCGCAACTGGCAAGCTGCCGAAAGGAGAGTAAAGAGTGACCATCTTGAAAGAACTGACAAGAGAGATAATGAAAAGAACGAATGTTGTTGGTTTTGAGAGTAGTGACTGGAGCGAGTGGAGATGGGTGTGTGGTGGTGGGCCGTAAGTCAGTAAATATACTCACATTCCAGAGTCGCGAGTGAGGTGAAGATGGTGGCATATTCTCACGATAGTCACTTGAGTATCTGTCATTGAGATCCAGACGCGCCTAGCCTCTATCGTCGCGTGCAAGCGCCCATGTTTCAGGCGACTGCGGTAGCGGCATGGCTTCTCTTGGCAATCTTGCAAGATCGTCCGAAGAAACAAACATGATCGGGACGTCAAGTGCAAACAATTCGAGAAGGTTTCCGCCGTCACGTCTTTGGTGCGGGGCGGAGCTAGATCCAGGTTGCGGGGAGATGTCTTTCGCGGCAAACTTCCATGTTCCCCTGAGCTAGATCACAGGTGCTTTGACGACTGGCAATTTGGCGATGCTGTCTTTCAGTGCGCGAACGGCTGGTGGCGCTGCGCGCCTTTCCCGCCTAGTTAGAGTTTAGGTTAAGCTAATTGACCGATTGAGGCCAACGACGACCAGAATAGCTGGCGACTAGACTGCAAAAGTTGCTGTGCCCGAACGATCGTCCTTTGTAGGTAAAGCTTCCAGAGCCACCGGCGCTAAGAAGGAAGCGCACAGCACGGCAAGCCCCGTCAAGATAGAGTAAGGTTGTAAGCTTCCCGTATTCAGGTAAGCCATATTCGTCTTGTCAAATGAGAACTTCAAGTTGACGGACGGCTTATTTAGTCCCCTTTTACCAGCGCTTTGGCTCACCGTTCTAGAAAGGCCAACGTGGTTGGCGTGCCTGAGCACGCACACGTCGACGCGCCTGAAGTTTGATGGAGTTGACTGGAGCCGGAAGAAAATTCGGCGGAGGAACAATGGAAGACAGTTTAAGAGAGCTGTCTGGTACGTCTATGAGTCTGAGTTGTAATGCATTGCCTGTCATTCGTTCCAGTCCCGCCTTCTTTAGCCTTCGTCATCGATGCAACTTTGCAGAACTTTCACCTTAACTGTATCTTCACCTTAATTCCTAACACTCATCATAATGCGTTCATTTCGCAACTTCACATCACTCCTTCCGATCCTTCTGTCGGTCATCGCAACCTCCCATGCTCACGTATGCCCGCCAGTATGGACGAAGGTTGCCGCAGATCTGAAGGCTACCTTCGCTGGATGCTCGCCTGAAGCTAGACAAGCCATCAGAGCTTCGTTCCACGATTGCTTCCCTGGCGCATGTGATGGCTCACTGATCCTGGCCAATGAGTACTTGGACCGAGAGGAGAACATCCAGATCCAGCCTATCTGTGACACCCTTGGCCAGAAGGCAGTCGAGTACAGCGTTGGCACCGCTGACATGATTCAAGCGGCAGCATGTAAGAGTCAAGATTATATCAGGCATTGGTTTCACGAAATCACTAACAAGTACCGCAGCACTTGCCGTTGCAGCCTGCGGTGGCCCCAAGACGTACCTCTGGGTTGGTCGCAAAGACTCCAGTGTGCCCAACCCTGAGGGCGTATTGCCTACACAGGATTCCGATGCCGCCACCCAAATCAACGCCTTCAAGAAGAAGGGCTTTACGGCAACCGATCTTGTGGCTCTCCTTGGCGCGCACAGTGCAGGAACTAGCCTCCAAGAGCTGGCGTTCGACTCGACCCCCGACAAGCTGGACAGCACGACCTTCTACCCGGAGACTGTTAAAGAAACATCGCCCACCTCCCTTGGTAGTGATGTCGCCATCAGCAACGCCACCGAGACGAAGAACATCTGGAAAGGCTTCGGCACGAGCCAGGCGCGTTGGAACACCGCTTTCAAACTTGCGTGAGTGGTTTGCTAATGGCTTTGCTTTGAGAAGTCGACTAACCTTTGGTGTAGGATGGCGAAAATGAGCATCTTAGGAAACGATTTGGGCAAGCTTGCTGACTGCTCCAAATTGGTGTCATAATTGAAATCCTACCCATCGACTGTCAACTTCTTGGGACGCATGCGCGAACATGATGATGATATCTTAATGCACCTTAATAATACCCTAATAGACTTTGACCTATATAATTAGAGAGTAGTGGCCGTTTTCTTCTTTCCATCATGTTGGTCATCGATTTGCTAGCCCCTCTATCTTCGACACTAGACGGACCTTGCCAACAGTACCACTCGCTACACTCTGAATGAGCCCTACTTCAGAGGCTGACGCGGTTTCCTTGCGGGTGTCACGACGCACAAGAACCATTTTGACGGAAAGACGCAGCCGTCAAACCGCTGTGCTCTCGACTAGGAGCTGTTAGCCGAGTAAGGGAAATAGTTGAGGCGAGTATGCTCACCGGGCTGGTGCTGCGGGGCTCAAGAGAACACCATCTGTGATTCGTTCATGTGAAAGTACGCAGTTGTAACGCGATAGTCACTTCGGTGGCCATGACTCGAGGATTGAAGTATGAATTCTAAACTGCAAATAATTGACAAGCTGGATCTTTTGAAGAGAGATAGCAGGCCAAGAATTTAGAAACAAGAATGATACAACACGGTAAGTCCCATCCCGTGTTACAAGGCCCGCGAGACTACAACTTTTGCTTGAAGTACTACTACAACACCATTGGGGCATCGAACGCAGAAGGCATACGCCAGGTTCTAAGTCCTAGATCGATGAGCTTTACTTTGCTCAACTACGGAGCGGCACAGGAGGCAAAGCATTCTTCGCCGAGAAAGGCGTCGTCCAATTGCCAAGCACGACCTTGAAATCATGGCTCCAGATGTCCCAGTGCTCAGAACGGTCAGGGTCGCCAAAAGGAATCAGGGCAGCGACGCGCATCCTATCGATTTACTGTCAATATCGGGCAGAGCTTAGACTTGGGAAGTAAAGAAGTACTCACGTGTAGTTACCAGGCCTGATCTTGTACCCGTTTGTGAATCGACCAAGCCACCAGAACCGATACACCGAGTAGCCGTAGGCATCACGAGATAGCTCGGTCAGTGGGCCTCTGATAATGTCGAGCTCGTTGTCAGTCTCAGGGTCGAAGACGGACACATAGTTTTCGTTGTTCTCCGCCAATGTTAGCACGACACGAACGTAAACCTGTACGGGAGTTACTTACCCAGGGAGCAGCCATCCCGATAAAACCATTCACGCCGGGCACAGGCGGATAGGTCCAGTTCTTCTCCGTCCATCCCCTCTCGAAGATGTCCCACCGGACAAGCGGAGCACCCCAGCGCATGGTGATGAACAGCCGGGGGAAGTCTTGGTGTCCAATGCTCAGGTCAAATGAAAATCTAAGTAGCCGTTAGCGCATCGCAGCTGAAGGTTGGCATATGAACGCAAACTCACGTGGAATCATCTTCAATGCGGGTCATGTTCTGGGTCGACAGGATGTAGGGGAAATTGTCGCTAAACATCTGTCTAAAGGTCTTTTGAACGTCGGCCGCAACGCCCATGTATGGGACGGATAGCTGTTCGTCGTTGGAGCCGTTAATGAGAATCTTGCCGCTGTACACCGGCAATGCCGACGCATTGAGACCCTTGGGAGGGTTGAAGTGAAATCTTGATCACTGGGTCAGTCAATCAAGCATCTCCAAGGAGTGAAGGATCAGACATACGTTGCTTCCTTAGTCTGGCCAGGCTCGACGGTGAACTCGCCCTCAGGAAAGGTGACGTTGACGGGCACTTCGATGGGAGCAAAGTCTATCCCCAAACCGGGACCTGAGGCGAAGTCAAGTCTGCCAGTCAACGCCTCAAAAGCTCCGGCGGCCTGATGAGAGAACTTGTAGGTAATCGGCTCGGTGCAGTTGTTAGTAATGTTGACTCGCTGACACGACTCAAAATGAGCCGTGTCATTGAGTGCAAACTTGGCCCAGGATAGTTCTGTCTGGTACTCCAAAACCTTGGTGGCATTCACCAAGCCAGTGCCAAGCTGGAAGATGGGGGCATATGTACCGTAATCCGTCACATTGGTGCCGTCCGACCAGCCAAGGGAGTCACCACTGGACATGATCCGAGCTGCGAGCTTCTTGGCGAAATCCGGGCCGTGGACCCATCTCCCGCCATACTTGCCAATGTAGAGCGCTGCAATGCCCGCGACGTAGGGCGTCGCCATCGACGTGCCCGACTTGAGCCCGAATCGACCATGCGGCAAGGTCGAAAAGATGTTGCTACCAGGCGCTGCGATATCAGGCTTGATGCTCAAGTCGTAGAGACCACCCAGAGAAGTGAAATACGAGGCGACAACTGTGGGATTCTTCATGTTGAGCAGGGGCAACTTGTCCTCTTCGAAGAACCTGGCGTGGACGGTGACGCCGTCGGCCAAGGCCTTGGTGAGAGCGATTCCTTCTTCTTGACCAATAATACCGTCAGCGCCTCGAGTGTCCCAATTGTCGGGCAGGGGAAATATCTTCTCGTCGTTGAAGAAGAGAACATGCTCAGCACCGGCGGCGAAGAGAACGTAGCGCTTCGTAGCTGCGCTGCAGCCTCCGCGAGGGACCACCACCAGAGCATGGGACAAGTCGACGTCCTCGGGGAACTTGGTGCATCCTACGGTAACGTTCTTCGGATCCGTTGTCAAGGCGATGACCTGCAGTGTTCCGTTGAGCGGGAAGTTGTGCGTGAGAGTGCCAGAGAAGAAGGCCCATGTAGCTGTGCTCTTGTGCTCCCCGTCGTTGAACGTAACTTCGAATGGCAAGCCGGGGACGTTGTCTGGCTCCGTCGAAGCGACAGCCAGGACGTTTTTGCCTGACATGCCATTGTCAGGGAAGAAGAGTCCACTCTCTCCATCGTTGCCAGCCGAAATGGTTACTATCACGCCTTGGTCAACCATACGAGAGGCAACCTCTGCCCACGCATTGTTGGCGAAGCCTCCACGACCGCCAATTGACGAAGTGATGATGTCTGCCTGGGGCAAAGTTAGTGAAAGTTGACGTGATATGGGATTCTGACTTACTCCATCAGCAAGCGCTCGTAGGAACGCGTCGATAAGTGTTTCTTCATCCGTCTGGCCACTCTGTCCATCAAATATCAACGGGTGTATCGGTTTGCATGCGTCAGTGAACTCACATCGTTGTCGCCAAAGACCTTGTAGGATAGGATTTTGGCTTCGGGGGCAACACCCTGCCAGCTAAGCGGGAGTCAGTCAAAGTTTGAAGTAGTAGACATCGCTACATCAATCCATACCTGTCAGACTTTCCAGCAACAATGCCAGAAACATGGGTTCCATGGCCATTACTGCCTCCTTCCATGGGGTCGTCATCCGGATTCTTGTCAAAGCCTTGGTCAGGCCAGTCTTTCACATATGTCAGCGATGCCGGGTAAGTTGTGAATGGCGATGCTCTTACATGAAGAACCAATCAGATCGTAACCGCCGATGACCTTGAATCCGGGACCAAAGCCTCCGCCAAGCTACGTGTCCCAAGTCAGTGCCTGAGGAGTAACTAACACGAAGGAAAAGGCCTCACCGCAGGATGGTTATAGTCAACACCAGCATCCACAACAGCGACCTTGACGCCCTTTCCCACGATGCCAGCCTCATGGAGCTTGTTGACACCAGTCATGTTGTGGATGGAGTAGTTTGCGGCAGACACGGCACTGCTGAACTCCCTGCCGTTCTCAACAGTGGCCATCTCGATCCGTCTTGATTGCCACACATTGCCGACGTTCTGCAAGATGCGAAGAGTATCTTCATTCTCAATGGTAGTCTCAATACTGACGCCAGTGAAGATTTCGCTCTCAAAGGTCTTGTAAAGCTTCGTGCCTTCCCGAGTTGAGAGCTCCGAGGTCAATCTCTCCAAGTCCGAGTCCTGAGCGGTCACACGTTAGCATCTCGTGATGTCATCCGACACATGGGTCTTCTATGAGGATCACTCACCTTTGACAACTCGAGAATGAATCGTTTCGTGCCTCCGACGAGGGGAACCTTCTTTTGAGATTCTCCCGTGACTCCGAAAACGGCAGAGCCAACGCCCGCGAGGCACAGAACCGCCAGAACAGTTGTCAGATGCATATCCGCTGAAGTGACCCCTCAATGACCTTGATCAGTGACTTGAACTGACAAGAGGAAGAATCAAGTCCGGCTTGCGCGTCTAGATATGTGAAGAGGGATTTCCGACTTCTGGCCCAGGTGGGTGTACGGCCTCAGGTGCTCGTGTGCGATTCCGGGGTGGAGGGAACCTGCATTTTCGTATCGTTCAAACCGACCCATGCAGAGAAACAAACAGCAATCTACAGGGTTACTACGAATAGACGGACTGGGGCCATTGGGTCGTTTATTACTTTTTAGAAGTGCCAATGAGTCGCCAGGCAGCTTGAGACATACCCATCCGATATTGCCCCGGCTTTTGAGAGCATCCCGTTAGCTCTCACAGTTCGAAAAGAGGCTGAAACGACATCTCCATCGTCCCAAGACTTCAAGCCGACTGGGAAACTACCTGAAGCTTCGTACGTGATCTCAAGCTTGCTCGTCGTCCGAGCTATGCATTGAAAAGGGATGAGGTGGTCTCCCGAATCTGTACCCGATTCTCGTAGCATGCGTAGCACATCCGCAGGTCAACATGCCATGACTCCGGCAACACTTGCCCGACAATCTAAACAAAAAGCAAATAACGATTCACAGAAACGGGTAAAGATGCGTCGATGTGATGAAGAAGGACCATGGCGGTAGGACGAGGCGATTGCTGGATGCAGGTCAACGAGTAGGCCCGATGGTAGCACAGATCTCGCTCCGCATCTCGTTGCCAACAAGTCGAACGAGGGACGTCGACGTGTGTTGCACATATGCACTTGAGGCACGCCGTGTAACATGGCTCCCGTCGACGTGGGGTCTCTATCCGCGCCTCCGCAAAGAAGAGGCCGGAAACGGATGCAGGTTGGACCTCTTGTGAGCTGTTTGTAGAAAAGACGATACCCGAGACATAACGTGGTGCCTAAGACGCAACGGACCGTTTCCGTGCTGATCCCCTCAATTCAAATTAAATTCCCGACATCCTTGAAAGGCTACTGATCATGATTAGTTCAGTTTGTCACTTGGAACGGTAACGAGCAGGCTGTTCGGCCAGGAGATACGGCTTCTTGGGAAATGAGGTTACTGATGAACGCAAAATCTTGATTTTCTTCATTTCTTTCCCGAAACTCTTCCCTTGAGCTTGCCCAAAAGCCGACCTAACTTGGCTTTGAGCACCGGGCTCGGGCCTTCATCGGCGCCGACAAGTCTCCGGACTAAGATATTATACATTCCGCCGAAAGCGAGGGCGATCGCCGTCGACGTGAAAATGATGACATTGTAGGGCATGCTGAAATCCGGTGTTGGGAGGTTCAGCAGCAGGGTCGTTGTCCGCGTGCTTTGTGTGCGCGGGCTGAGAGTGGTAATGACGGCAGCGGCAATGTCGAAGCCGCGGTTTGCGTCAGGTGGGTACTCGGTGTATCGCAGGATGGACTTCTCGAAGTCGTAGGTAAGGAAGACTGTGGAGGCAGGAGGAATGCGCATGCGCAGCTCGAGCTGTGTGCCCCTAGCGCGATCCACGGCTGGACGGTAGTAAATGTCCTCGATGATGGATGGCTGAGAGCCTGATGAGCCCTCGATCCTAGCGTTGAGGGTATGCAGATAGACTCTCATGAACCAAGGCAGAGATTCCATGTAAATGAACTCGACCTCGGTGTCCTTGCTGGGGTTTGTCAGGATAGCTTGCATGCCACCATGCTCCTGCCCATGGCCAGTGAAACTTCGCTCGGCGTAAATCAGAGGGGTGGCCGGCTCAACAAGCTCGTCCGCAGCGTCGTGGCCTTCCTTATTCTCAAGAGGCAAAACGATCTCCAACTCCGATTCATGGCCAAACTTAAAGCACCGCGATACTCCGTTGGGATTGAGGATCTCTGTAGCACCTCCCGATGTGAAGACTCCCCTCGAATGGGGGACTTCAATACACACCGGGGGCACGTCCTCGTCAGTCAAAGGGCAGACCCCCTTGACCGTCTTCCCGAACAACTGGGACAAAGTCCAGTCTTGGCCGAGGCTGTGACTGATAGGATAGCAAGTATCGTCTGAGTGATAAGGCTTCGACGTGTCGCACTTGAGTTCGTGACCGGGAGGGGGGCGGGGAATTGGATTGTCTCTGGGTCGCTTGGAGCGGTCGATATCCAGGACCATGTCGATGGTTTGCTCGATCTGTAGAACGCACTCCTGCCCCTCGGGGCACACAGGCTTGATGTCGATGGCCATGCTCTGGAAGGAGGAGTCGAACAACTTGTGGCCGTCGAGTAAGCTCGAGATGCCCGCCTTGCCCTTGCACGGAAGCAGCTTCAGGAAAGGCGTCAGGTTCTCCGTGCAGACAACCTCTTTCGGGAGGACGCCGTGCAGAAGCTGCATGTTCGGTATGGAGGCTTCCGGGTGATCACCCTCGGGCTGGAACGACATGACCGGTCGCGTGGTTCGTGTTCCGTCGACGAAGTTCAGAGATGCGCAGAAGAGACCCGAGAGGGCATTGGTGAGGGTCAACCACTTCTGATCGGCTCTGAGCAAAGTTAGTTTCAATCGGACCAGAAAGCCAGCAAGCAACATACTCCTCATCCGTCTCTGCCTCCAGCCAAGCCCACAGTTCCACGCCTGTTCCGCCCTCCCGCTGACCATCCCACGGGCGACCTCCCCAGCTTTCGGCGTCCCATCGTCCCAAGCTAAACCTCAGGTGTAGTTCGCGAGTGCCGGCATATTGCAGAATCTGTCCGAGCGAACGGGGAAAGTAGCGGAAGTTTTGCGACTCGAAGTCAGCCAGCGACGTGTTGGACCGGAAGTTGAAGCTCGCCAGAAGGGCGGAAAGGGGCAATGGCCGGAGGTTCAGCTGCTCATGGTAGTCCGCAGCCGTGCCGAAAGCAGCGAGGCACAAGAAGAGAAGGGCCGCCAGTAACTGGCGCATTTTGAAAGAGTTTCGCGCAAGAGAGTGACGTCTGCTGGCTTTCGCTCTCCCCTGCTCGGCCAGCGCATGGATGGCCCAGGAGGTCCCTTAGAGTCGCGAAGGGTGCTGGTGGTGTAGGTGGCTACCTGGAGGGATGCGGGAAGGCGGTGGGTATTGGCAGAATTATTTACGTAACCTTAGCTTCCATTTACGCTTGAATTTCCATGCACCTAGCTCTCCACATTCCGCCCCAAACTCCCATCCGGCGCGTCACGCTCTTAAGCATTTCTTCCCCATAATCTCGCGACAATCGCTCTTATTCCTAGACCCAGCTACCCTGACAAAAGCTCGACGACGCCAATTGACACAACACCATGGCTGCGGAACAAAGAAAGCTGCTCGAGCAGCTCATGGGCGGCTCGGCCACCACGCGATCGGCCTCGCTGTCCATGACCGACCCCAAAGTCTGCAGATCTTTCCTCGTCGGCACATGTCCTCACGACCTCTTCACAAATACCAAGCAGGATTTGGGTCCCTGCCCGAAGCAGCACTCGGAGGCGCTGAAGGCTGAGTACGAGGGCCTGCCTGACAAGGACAAGCAAAAATACGGTTTCGAGTACGACTACATGCGCGATCTGCAAAAGTATATCGACGACTGTAATAGGAGAATAGACGCCGCCCAGCGCAGGCTCGAGAAGACACCGGACGAAATTAGACAGACCAATGCTTTGGTATGTTCCCATCTGGGATATTCTTGTTGCGCGAAGGCGCATGCTAATTATGTCTGCAGTTGAGAAGCATTGCCGACCTGTCATCCACGATCCAGAACGGCACCCTTGAAGTCGAAATCCTCGGCGAGATGGGCGAAGTTTCCCGTTCAATCGACGAATTCTATCGCGTGCGACAGGCACAACAGACGAAGCTGGACCGCGAGAAGGAGTTGAAGGCATTGTCCGACACCTCAGGTCCGTCTGGCCACCAGAAGCTACAGGTATGCGACGTGTGTGGCGCCTACCTGAGTAGGCTCGATAACGACCGTCGCTTGGCCGACCACTTTTACGGAAAAATGCATCTTGGCTACGCCCAGATGCGCAAGACATACGAGGCCTTCCCCAAGGAAATGCGCCACCGAAGGGCGCCCGTAGAAGATGACGGCATGGGCCATGGTGGCCCCAGGGGTCCTCGAAGCGGTGGCGGCTACCGTGGGCGCGGTGGCAGGGGATACCGCGGAGGGTGGTAGGACCCAGATCACTCGGTACCATCCTTAGATGCCTCATTACCATACTCAGATTCCTCGCAACCACCGTCAGATCCTTCAGTGCCATCCTCACCTATCACGAAGACCCAACACAGAGGACAAACAGACGACGAAACAGATGGCAACGCGGAGGACAATGCAGAGAATGAAAGCCAGGCGGGGGACTCTATCATGGCGAGAGGGACTGAGAGGAACAGTTACCATCTCCGCAAAGCTGACCTCCTCTTGCAACGGTCAACCCCAATCACCTGACGACCGATGGCACCACCCGTTGGCTTACCGGCAAGGCTCCAAGTCAAGAAGGACATCGGCGGGCCTTTCCTACGGGTATCGTCAACCGATGACTAGGAAGCTCAACCAAAAAGGACCGCAACACGGTTTTCGACATTGCTTTTATCAGAATGCACAGTAACGTGGGTGACGAACCACTGGAGTTCATTGTTGTCCATACTAAGTCTTTTAGGCCTCGACCACGGCATTGGAGCACGGCGCAAGTCAGAACAGCTTTTTAAAAAACACACGAGGTCTACCACCCAGGCACATTTGAGACTTCGGGGCCGGCGGCATTGATGGGCAATTATGTATTTACGCTAATAACGGGCTTCTACATTTTCAAATGCCCATAGTCGCCCACCTGCAATGGGGGCAAATGCTACAAAGCGCCCTCATAAATTTACCCACCCGCTGCTACTCCTGCTGCGTGACAATGTTTAGTATGCCGTCATTGTTTTCATGATCCGCTCAGTGCGTATTCCAAGGCACAAAACTTGATGGCCTCATACATGTCGCCTCTGGAGATGATCCAAGACGAATCCTCAGTGGGTATCTCAAGCGTCTCGTGCTTCGTGAGCTGTGTCGTCCTTCCTCTTGATGTTGAACCCGTACGCTTCGGCAAGGGTGTGGAATTCCTCGGCGCTAAGAGGTTTCGACTCAGATTTGTCGGCTTCGGTGCGTCTGAATGCCTCCTAGGCTTGAGCGTCGCTCTTCATCTTCGCATCCAAAGCCTCCATCTCATCGTCCCATCTGCCGAGAGGTGACAACACAGGTGGCGAGGTCTCTCCAGTCTTGCCCTTCCCAGGAAGAGCGGGGAACTCCTCAGTGTTGATAGCGGGCGCCTTCGCCTCCGGCGCAGAAGGCTTCGCGTCACGGGTCCCGTTCGACGCAGGTTCCCTGTGGTCTCTGGGAGCAAAGTCATCGCCGTAGCCCCCACGGCCACCTCGTCCACCACGTCCACGACCCCTGCCGCCGCCACGGCCACGACCACCTCTGCGATCATCACGGTCGCCGTACCTATCCTGCCTCTCGCCCTCATCGCCATCATTAGCAAACCTGCTGCCAGAGAGACCCGCAGACCTAGCCCCCCTGATCCCCCCGTTCGCCCCGCGGAAGCCCCTCCTCTCCTCCTCCGCATTAAGCGCCTCCTTGCCCTCGTCCCAGCCGCCCTCCTTCATGCTCATCGCCTTGAGCTTCCGCTCGCGGTTCTTGGCCCTCTCGTCGTCCATGCGCTTGCGCTCCTCCTCGCCGCGCTTGCGCTTCTCCTCCTCGATCTTCTTGCGCTTGCGCGCCTCCTCCATGCCGCGCGCGTAGGCCTCCGCGTGGTTGCGCTCGTCCTGCTCCGCCTGCTCGAACTTGCGCGTCTTCTCCGCGTTCAGGATGCGCATCTGCTCCATCTTGGCCGCCAGCTCCGTCTCCGTGAGCTTCGTGCGTGGGTTCGCGCCCGACTGCAGCCGCGCCTCGGCGTTGAGGGCGGTGTTGCCGCCCGGGCCGGCGGGCGCGTGTGACGGCTTGTCGCGGGGCGGCGCGGGCGAGGCGGATTTGTTCGCGGGCGCGGTAGGAGGAGCTGGTT